>KB455573.1:434312-463457 GCA_000341325.1 Panagrellus redivivus | reverse complement strand
GGGGACTCCCCGGGGAGTCCCCGCGGGGATCCCCGGGGACAAGTCCCCTTCGCATCCCTGGCGGGGACTATAGGGTAATTTGGAGAGAAAGTATGGCATTGTGGAGATTACGGTAGCTCAATTTTGAAAAAGAATGTTGATATAAACTGGAGCAGATAGTGTGGGGGTCAGGATGAAAATATCCGAATTTTTATAAAGTCTTATCAAAAAGTTAAATACGCAATCTACCCGATTCGTCTTGTTCATATTTCCATACTTCTTTCGTTAAAACTTTAATGAGTTAAATTTTTGCAATGTTACATTTCGGTTGTAAGATACAATGCGTTTTCACTTTTATGTTGTAAAAGCTGCTTAAAAAGGTGTAGGTTTATGCATTTTTGTAAAAAGTTTTGTTTACCGAAACCAAACACCTGCATCAGTTTATTTGTCTACGTATATCGTACAATCTGTATTAGCATTTATGATAGTTTACAACAATACACTATAAAGCTATAAAATGCAACTATACAGCTATATCGTATTCTTTACGAACGTCAATCCCATCCAAAATGCATGACAAACTTCCAAAAAACCACTGAACAAAGAGTTTTTTCGACAACTCTCACGAAAAGGTTAGGCACAGAGATTTTTTGTGCTTGCGTCACCCATTAATTTGCTTACTGCCAAAAAATGTGAAACAAAGTTATTACTTTAGCGTTATCGTCGCGTGGCTAACAGCTTTGTGAGACACATATTTATATTGCACTGTGTTCATGTGTTCAAGTGCACCGCCAATAGACACAAACAATTTATCAGACGTTTTTAAAAGTACAGCAACGTCACCCTTTCCGATAAAAAGCGGAATGAACCCTGCTCCACGTGTCAGTCCCGCCGGAAATAGCTATTTTGACGCAGGGAATGCCAAACAAGGCAGTAACTAAGAAGGGATGACTCAATTATACCGCTTTTTGAAACGTCTTCCGGTTTGGCAATTGTGTTATTTGTTGTTTGAAAAGACATCATTTGTAATTTTTTGGTAAACATGCCATAAACAAAAAATGTTTCTTTAAAAAAGTGCGAAGCTTACTGTAGCCGGTCGTTTTTTGATGTTTTTGTGGTTTACCTTACTTTTAAATATTACGTTTTACTGTATATTATCACTTAAAAATGCAAAACATGTGATATTTTTGCAAAAAACTAATAAAACAAAATGAAAGGCAAACATTAGAAAATGAAAATATGCATGCTTTTCATTCTTTTCGTGTATTTCTTGTATTAAAAGGCATACTGTAACTGGTATTTTTGTGCACGCCCGACTTTTAAATCTGATTTCCGACTTCTTCTCGAAACAAAACAAAGTGTTCGTAGTATCTGAAACCATATTAGAAACCCTTTTAGTTGATGATTTGATTCTATATTTCGCTTTATGTCTCACGTTTTCCATGTCTGTAGTTCCATCTGTTTCATTAGTGGTATAGTATGTGATTACTCTCGCCTTAAATGCGAATGCGGAATAGTACAGACAAAACTACGTGTCAAAACGGATTGCAAATGCGGAGACGAAGGAATGTTTACCCGATTCAAAGCTGCTTTGCTGGCATTTCGGCAAAAGTATGTCATTTCCGTTGTTGCTGTTTTGGGGTATTGCCATGGCATGGCTTGCATGCCATCTTTTCCCACCAAAAAAGCCAAGATGGCAACCTTTTTGATAGAAAATGCTATTCTATTGAATTGCGGTGTCAGATTCACTACGGGAATAGAATTATTTGCAGCAAGTTTGGGTGGGTGGACGATGCAACCGATAGAGGAAGCTAAAAATAAAAAAAAGTGCCTGAGGGAAGATTATATCGGCATTGCCTGAGGACAACATTAGTGACGCATCATGTTGTAATGTTGTTTCTTCGAAGACAGAGAGACCTTAGAATGACCTAATATGGGTCTTTTTTTGGAATTGTGTCAAAAGTCCAACGAGAACATTCAAATCAGCGTCATTTTCTGCTGAATTGAAACTTTCTTCTTGTTTTTTTAACCTTTCAATTTTTTTTCGTGTTTTTCAATTAACGTTTTTAAGCATGCGTTATTTATTTTCCTCATATAACCTTTATATGACTACTCAAACGCATTAGAAATAACACCAATATGCACAACAACAAACATCACAAACATGTTTCTAACTGTATATATACTCTGTTAAAATTTGCTTTTTATAACAAAAGGATAAAGCATTTCTAGTTCAAAACAGGAAAATATGATAATAGAACTTTGAAAAAGACTGTATGTCTAGATAAGTCTACAATTGGTTGTTGAAAAGACATATAAAACTGCAACATTGCAACTATGTTTGTGTTTGTTTTGCGGTTATAAGGCTGAGATCAGATAAACTTTAAAGGGGGACGGTTGCGGTTAGCAGAACGATACAATATAGTAGCCAATTTTTGCATTTGGAGACGGAAAGAAAGTGCGATCTGGTTTTAGAAGCTTTTCAAAGTAGGAGGGCGAGTAAGGCACATGGTGCGGTTTTTTTTCGAATTGGTCGAGTTGTGCGGCGGTAAATCCAATTCAGGCAATGCTCGAAGGTGGAAGTTGGGACACGACGACCTGTGGGTTGTAGTTTGATGTCGATGAGGCTTCAATTTTCAAATGATGAAGGACGACGGACGACAGACGGGAGATCCATGATGACTCTAGCTGGTGTTAAAGTTGAAGTCGTGTTTTTTGAAGCATATACTTAGTAGTCAATCTCAGGTTACATTATAGAAGCAGGACAGTATAGTTGAATTGTGTGATTGAGCGGAAGTTGGGACAATCCTCGCGGCAGGTCGTTGTGCTTAATTAAAGCGTCCAAAGCTTTCAAAACTATCGCCGAATTGGGAGAGACGGTTGGTTTTGTGGTACTTTTTGACGTCTTTCGGGTGCGTCGGCTTGATGGTCACGCTGTCGATGAAGATGCCGCGATTCTCGTAGTCCTCGAGATCGTGATACACGTAATCGCGCTTGTGGTGCTTGTGATGGCGGGCATCGACGGCACTGACGAGGAGGATGGCGGCCAAGAGGGCGAAGAAGAGCGTTGTGGCGTTCATTTTGCTGACTGATTTGTGGTTGAAATTGAAGCAAAATCGACTGAAAAAAATGACGTTTAGCTAGACCGTAATAAAGCATCGCGCCACGTTGGAAGAAAGCGAAAACGTCAAAGACTCGACCCGGATTAAGATTGCAACAATTCATTGAGCAATGATCGCGTTATCAGTGGGCGCCGAGCCAACTCATCACCGACTCCGAGCCTAATTACCGACAAGAAGTCGGAAACAATGATGAAACCTGGCCGAAAAAAGCGCAGTCTCCCTGGTCTACCCTGTCCCAAGGTCAGCTGGCACATCAAGACCCGGTTTTTTTATGCAACTAACAGTTTCAAACCCGATATTGAAACACCTTCATACGGTTAGGCAGTTGCAAACATCCGAAACAACAACTTTACCGGCCATGCTTTCCGTTAAAGGGTAACCGACTTTTGGGGACCTGATAACAATCTACACTTTGACACTGATCAGAGGAGTGTAAAAGAGCAAAGTACTGTAGAGGGGCCTTACATATGGGTATCGCATAGTTTAGAGGACGGATGGCCACCGCCCAAATGGTGATGGACCAGCCAGGGAGGCAGGTGGAAGGTTTCCGGGTGACTTTAAATAGACCTGTCCGAAGATCCCGACCTGCTTGGAGCCGTGCACCGATGCCAGAATGCCTGTACATTGCGATGGGGGAAGCCTTTTGGGAAGCGCGAGGCACAATCTGAAGGAAAAAAGGCGGGGCGGAGCCTGCTCCTTTTCCAAGTTCTGGAGACGAAGGCGCACTTTGCATGCCGAAGGAGGGCGGGACGTCGACGTCGTTGTCGTCTTTTCGTGGCAATAACATAACAGCACCCAAACACAGGAAAGTAAATTAAGGCAATGGTGGTATTTTACACGCCTTTGAAAAAATGACAGTGGACCTTTGGCGCTCCGCCCATGGCACTACTGACACGGTCGGACGTGATGAAATCCGATGGGGGCAAGATCGCGCGGATGGGTCATCGGATGTCACGGCCGGTGGCGGCTGACCTGAGTGAATGCCGGTGCCATCGGTTCAAACTGGCACCCCCAACCAACCAGCGCCGATGACGGCCTGCGCGAAAAGGAAAGGTCGGGAATGCCGTTCCCGACACATCGGTGATGTGATGCAAAAAAATAAGTTAAACAAACAATTGACCCGACTCGGGAGGCGACCACACATCGATGTGTGCCGTAATCGCTGGAAGGAAGTCGGCGGTTCCCGAGAAAGACGTACTTTCACCTTACTGTTGCCGTTGGTTGTCGCAGATAGTTTCTCCTTTCCGCTATCGGGACTGCGCGATCTCGGTGGTTGGGCGGCGAGGTACAACCGCATTCTTGCCTCAAAACTGGCTGCCGTCGGCCCACTGACCTGGTGCCAGGGGTTCGGCCCATCACCATCATCAGCATCTTCTTCGAGAGAGGTATCGAGAGTGGCGCAGCTCGACCGTTTTTATATGATCATGATAGAGATCAAGAATCGCGGATCTGGGATGCGGGCGATGCCACGCCCTATCTGTGCCTGGCTGCACTGATAATTCACGCACGTTCAGCCGAGACATCTTGCACGTTTCGTTTCGCATGTGTTTGAAACAAAACATTTCGACTTGAGGCTTTCGTTCCGGATATACGATGGGCGACAAAAATAACTTAGAAGAGCAAAAAAGTGGGCGAGACTTGCCAAGAACATTGTAAAAGCACTTTTGTAAATACAACTTCCGGCAGTTTTGCTTTCGGGCCATAATCTACGCAATTGCTCCACACTTTTTTATAACCAGCAAAAGCCTGTTTTTCATTGTGCAATCAATCCAGCAATATCCGCATCAACTCAATGTCAGTTTCTTCCAGTTGATAAAACCTGATTACAGCCCCGTATGACCATACAATCAAAGTGCTTTTGTTCAAAACATATACCAATAAAGCGGATATGAGCCATTATGTTTTACGACCAGCTAACTACAGGCCAAACTGTCTATCTCTTTGATTACAGTTCTATAAGTATTTTATCTTTTCTGGTCTTCAGTAGGTGTAATTACACGCACTGCGCTACTATGTTTATCGTTAATACCGGTCTATTATGAAGTAAGCCGTTTTCATTTGTACTGTTAAGTCACCTAAAAAGGGCTGTGTCTAATCCAAGATCTTTGCGAAACATAATGCATCGCATGCAAGCTGATCATCTGGCGGAACACATGATTGGGCCCTGACTTCATAACTCATAAAGCGCAACAGTTTATCTCGAAATAAAGCCGCCCGCCGCAGATGGATCCCATCTGGAATGATAATCTCTATCTATTTTTGATCTTTTTCATTAAGATTTATAATTTCTGGGCGAGATTTTGCTTTATTTTGCAACCACAAATAAAACATATGGTGTCAGTGACCTTTGAAACAAGTGAAAGTCACCGTAACCTTCATCGCTGACCGATTCTCCAAGTTTCTGACGTTTTCTAGATTATTTGAGATTGTGTTTTTTCGGCTCTAGAAAGTGCGATTCGGCGATTCAACCTGGCGGAGTGACCCCTACGACCGAATTTCACAGTTTTCAGGTTACTTTAAACTGAAAAAGGTGTTGTTATTGTCCTTTGCGATCACGTCTTGCAATCACTGGGTTTGACATGATGACCAAGACACTATGATTGTGATTGTGTTTTTGGCGATGGCGACTCGAACCAGTTTACGTACCCATCACCTGTGTAAGT
The DNA here is from genome assembly GCA_000341325.1 of Panagrellus redivivus. Lineage (NCBI taxonomy): Eukaryota > Metazoa > Nematoda > Chromadorea > Rhabditida > Panagrolaimidae > Panagrellus > Panagrellus redivivus. The sequence goes on along the minus strand of KB455573.1, from coordinate 457,693 downwards.
GTTTTTTGTCGCGGTCTCAACTATCACTTGCTCCTGCAACCCTGGAGGAGGAAGAAGGCGAGAAACCAGTCGGAAGGACTTGCGATGGATGGGTAACTTTCACTTTTCGTACCCCTAGGTGTCCTTTTATGAGTTTACCAGGAAGGGATGGGGCGATGAACCCCGTCAGGCGTGGATCACGGACATGGGATGCAACTTTTTTGGCAGACAAAATCACAAAGTCGGGGTGTATGCCGAACAAGGAAGATGGTTTGAAAAAAAGCTGTTAGAGAATGTGATCCGTTCAAATCATGTTTCTAAAAGGTTAAACTGGATTCCCATCGAATCATGTTCAATCCTGAATGAAAAACCGGTAGCGCAATCATCTATCTTTGGCACTAGACATGATGTATCGTATCCCCCGACTGTCTAGCGCTCATAAATCTCGCCATATCACATGCCCCCAACACGGCAGACTACGAAAATTTAAATTCTAATGATTGACCCAGACTGTACATCCTTTCCAACTTCAAACAGTCTGTCTCTGTCCCAAATTCAATTGTCTGCCGGGAATTTCTCGCCGTCCTACTCTCGCACATGGCGGCAGACGCCACCGCATGGTACTCTTTGTCTCCGGTTGTTCAAACCTATTCAAATCAAGCGACAACAAAAAGTGAAATTTTTCGAAAGACATCGCCGCCGAGCACCTAACCCCAATGCAAATGGACCTAATTTCGAATAAAAGTATTCCACGCTAAAGTCTATCGACCCTATTGTTCCTTCAAACACCAACTGTTTACACGTTTACAGTATACCAAGACAAACAAAACACATCCATCACTTAAAAAAACAAATATTGCACAACTGTACACGTAACCTTATCAAAAAGAAGTGATAACGTTCCATTTTTGGAACGGAAATATACATTTCTGGCATAAACATACAAAAAATCTAAATTAATAAATACAACAAGCCGTTTTTTGGTTATTTAACATGCGGTGATTAAAGGTTGCCAAGCCTAAAAAACTATGGCAACTTTATTTTGTAGCATGTCCAGGCAATTGTGTGTCATTACGCGGCTCAATTATGACAACTTTCTTTAGTTTCCGTTTTTTTGATAGCCATTTATCAGATTAGCGGATTAAGGCTAAGCTTGGATGTGTGTCACGGACAGTTTCTAATTACGTTGATATAATACGAGTGCGATCTAAAAGCTACTTTTTAGATGAGCCATCTGAGTGTAGCTCATAAATGTTCCTAAGACCGAACGAGTGCAGTTCATTTTGCTTAACTACAGTACAATTCCAATGTTGCGATGATGGTTTATGTGTATTTATCAATGCAATTATCGTCTCATTCTCATTTTGCAAGGCTTACATACATGGGTTTTTTTAATCTGGTTTTAAAGAAGATTGGGTTTAACGCACAAAAAAGGCGATGAGATGAAAGGGCAAATTTCACTTTTTTTATCCCATCCGAATTGACAGGGTAAACTTGTACGGGTACGGGCAGACAATGTACCAGACAGCACTACCAGGGTGATGCGATGCTGGGATCGGTGCCCTTTTGCGACAGACCCGGAGGACTGGAATCGCCATCATGCATTCACAAATTTCGGGGGCAGTTAAACAAAAGGGAACGCTTCCATTCTGTTTCAAACCCGTTTAACCTACATTTTGATTCATTGTTCAAGTTGGATACATGTGTTCATCGAAAAGTTGATGACTTGACCGGTTTTCTTGGACAAAATTAACTTTTTTTAAGGTTTTTAAATTAAAGTTTTGGAAATTGGTCGATTGGATCCTATTTAAAGATCAGTTTTAACTGATCGAATGGTCTATTAAGTCTACAAGTACAGGTTGAAACATTTTCCCAAGGATGTTTAGTCTGTGTGCCCCGTGATCAGCGCTTGCCTGATGGCCTTCGCCTCCAAAGTTACAAAACAACAATCGGAAGCAGTCATTCATTATGTGAACTTGCCAAGATTGACCCATCATTATCTGTGGGCGACAGTCAGACAGGCAAACAATTCACCGATCACCACGTGGTGGCCGTGTTTATACGGTTTCAAGGACGTGATTTGATGCCCTTAGCCGACGGTTCGGGTTTATAATTTAACTTGGACGAGTCATATGGCAACTACATACCATACCATCTACGATGTATCGGAAGATACAAAACGTCGTAATGTGTTAATTTGTTCTTTTCGTGATACATAATTAGATAGTGGTATGCGTCTGACTTGTTTTCGAGATTGGAAAGAAGTCCAATTACCTACAGTATACTTTGTTGGACAGTTTCCACTTCTTGATGGAAAACAGGACAGGTCCAAAGGAGCATAGTATAGGCAATAGGTCTAGAGTGCGCAATTGTTTTTATCGGTTTTGGCGGGAAAGTGTAGTCGCTACAGATTCGACCCCCGAAATACCGAAAGCAAAGGTCGGCGAAGGGCCAGCTGCTGGTGAAACCGCTTCGAGAGAAAACTGGTGGCACCGACCGGTACTCGGGCCGTCGCGTCGCCTATGATGATGATGCTGATGCATTGTCGCGTCTGCATCAACACCCAGGTCTGACACCCATGAGTACCACCGCCACCCATGAAGTACTTCTGCAGCCAACACTAACTCCAATAGTTCAGGGTTCTGAGCAATAGGTCAAGTGTGCCATGTCCCTCTGGACGAATTCTGTAACCTCTCAACTTCAAGATAGTTCCTTGATTGAGAACAACGATTATGAAACATCCTACAAAGCACGGTTTGGGTTCATTTAAAAAAGGCGCTTTAATTATCACGAAAGAAGGGCAGACGTACATATAAAAGATACAATGATGGAGCACTTCAACCGACCTTGGCAACATGCAAAAATTGTTTTTTTGTTTGTGAGTAGGAGCTACAGACGTCGAGGGAGGTCACCTTTCCCTGAATATCTAATGTTACGACCATCCTGATTAGCATCACGTCGCGCGGCCACCCCAGCCATAGGCATTATCCTGTCGAACGAGTTCAAAAAAACGTTTTTTTCCACATTCCCCGCATCAGCTCACCCATCGATAATAAGACTAGTTTGGCTTTGCGCCAGGCGACAAATGACCTTGAGCATTTTTCTTTTCTTTGATGTTAACTTTTCTCCTGTTTTTCATAGGTGTAAAGAAAGAAAAAAACACGCAACAACGTCCTGAGGCGTCGTCATGTTGCCAAATTTTGGAAATTTTTCGACAATTCGAATCCTCTTTGAAAAAGAGTAAAAAACTTTGACGAGGGTGGGATTCGAACCCACGCCACATTGTGACTGGTGCCTAAAACCAGCGCCTTAGACCGCTCGGCCACCTCGCCTTGTGCATGAAAAGGTCCGAGAGGCGAGCACACTCAGCGCGGTAAATGTGGTCGGAAGCCTGAAAAAAGGTGTTAAACAGTCGTAGGGATGTTAAAACTGTTAACACGGAGTAGGAAAGGACTTATAAATGCTGCACTTTTTTGCAGATAAGGATTATCCCTGCACGGATATGAAGTTGGCGGAATGTACTTCTGGGGTGGGCTTCCTGTTGCCCTGGCTGAGACATATTTAGTCGTTGTGTTTACAGTGATACTACAGAAATGCTTCATTACTTGCATAAGATTGTGTAAAATATACTTTGGACGAGTTGAAGAAAGTACGGCCAGTGTAGCTGGCAAAAGATCGGAATGGTACCGTAGTCGTGGATGCGTTTGACCTTCAGTTCTCTTGTAAGTGTGATATTACGAAAGCTTTGAAACACCTCAATACATGGAAACCTTGTTCTTCGACAAAAAAGGATGAGTAATGCCGCGACAAATCAAAAAGCGGAATCGAGACAGACTGGCACGGCGCCAGTCATCCGAGGAATGCGAGGTCGTTGTCGCAGCCCGCAGACATCATTGAGTCATCAATCGCTTCCGTTTTCGCTTTTCTTCACATTGCTTTCAACGGATGATGCGCAAGGAGTACGCGTGGCCTTTGAGACACCCCTGGGAAAGTCTGCTTTTTGTGCAACATTTGCGTGTCTGATTTGAACCGTCTTCAATGGGAAAGTCTACATGTTTCGAAACCGCCGAAACTAAAGTAATGATTCCGTCTGACTACATCGATGCGCGGGCGATTGCAAAACGCAAATAGCTTCATCACTTCTGGGGACCAGCCAAATACATTTTTTATACATTGGAACTTTATCACATTGCAGTTTTAAATAATAAGAAACAATTTAATACAAAAATTGAATAATTGCAAAACCGAAAATTGTATCATGCCCACATCAGTCCGTGTTTTGCACACTCCAAAGTTGTCGGTAAACATATTTACATGATTCGGTATACGGTATTTCTGTCGCTACTTCGCTTTGTCGGGAGTTGTCGGAACTCCACGGAGCATCAGCGCATTCTTGAGGGGTGGACTAAAAAGTTTAAACAATAAAAACCACATTTCAGCCTTCTTTATGACTTATTATGTATATGTATTTGGAACTTACTACAAAGCAACGAGCACGACCAAAGGTGCATGGTCAATGAGCAGATGATAGAGCATTTCCATGCCGACGTTGAGAACGGCACTGTTTCCGTTCAAGTTCGTGTTGGCCGTACTCGGCATGATGCTGGTTGTGTTAAAACTTTTGTAAACGGCCAAATCTTGGATGAGATTGCAGATAAGCGTGAGAAACGCGATCGAAGCCGGGAAAGCCGTCAAAGCCAGCTCGGTGAAACGAGATCGGAGGCAATGTGGGGCTGCGATCAACACTGTCACGATGACTTCGACAAAAGCAATGGCAATGCTGATGTAACCGAAGATGGGTAGAAACGAGAAAACACGCTCCAGAATGCGTGTCAGCGTGGTCAGCCAGAGCGGCAGACACAGGAGCAGGAGACACGTTGGACCGTTCACGTGCATTGACCAGCTCTGTAAGTGCAATTCTATTTTTGGGAGATTCTACCGAATGACGATAGATGACTGACCGAGGTGTTTTTCAGCACCAAAACAGCGACTCTGTTCCATCCAAGGACCACCATCGTCATATATTTCGCGAAACGGGTCCACCAATTGTAATAAAACGCAAAATCCAGCAGACTGGTGGTACCGTAACGACCCACAAATAGCATAGGGCCACTGTAGACGATGAACCTAGGGAGATCAATGACAGCCCAAACTGCCGCGAATGCCATAAAACTTGTCCGGAGGGCTGTATCGCCGCGAATCCAAGAGTAAAAACAAACAGCGAGGACGGGGATTCGCAGAATTACGAAAAGCATGTCCAAAATCAAAAAAATTGTGGCTAAAAACGCACTTCCGCCGCCAACCGGTGAATCCGCAACCCCCACAGCGATGAGGATGTCATCCATGGAATTGATCGGCGGAAGGGTCGTAGCTTCTTCATCGTAGTCCATCGTCGCGAGTTACAACTGACAAAAATGGAAAACTTTAGCTGTGTTAACAGTCAAAGGTGGCGTTTACATGCGTTTAAAGGCGTTTGACAGGTGTTTTGAGGGTACAAATTAAGCCACAACCTCAATTTCAACTGTTCACGTTACTCTGACAACCGGCATGCGTTACTGTTAACATTTTGAAATGGAGTTACAGCTGCGTTGACGTAAGTCGAGTAAAGCAAGCAAACTTCATGCTTAAAAAAGACCAAAACCAACGATTATCCAAAATTAAATCACAAAACTTTTCAAAAAACATGTTACAACATCATAGTTCTCATTAATCACCAAAGTTGCTAATTAGCCAAAGAATGTTGGTCAGTGCCTTTTAAATAATTGTTTTAAATAACAAAAACATCAAAATGACCCTGAATCGTAGTATCTTTCCACCTTTTTCTTGTTATTTACCAATCAAGATGATCAAAGGAAATCACGACGATCACTTCGATGAATCCACCACCCTGGTCTGAAAGGTGTCAACTACCTTGAAAAAACGCTCCTTCAGACTGTCCGAAAACAGCGAAGACAAGATACACACACTTTCGCGATCGCCTCGTACGATCATTGGTCAAGAAAGTTCAATTGCAAAAAGGTGATTTACACATCAATCGGAATTCAAAAACAATAACAGTTCGTTCCCATGCGGAAGCGCCATGTCCGAGGAAGTGCGACTTAAAAAAATTGTTATTGGCAACGGTGATGGCCTTCAAGGTCGTCGTGTCCATTGTTTTTTGTCATTCCTGACCAGACATAAGTCGGGTTATGGTATCTGAACATTGAGTGGGTATTCGATCTGTTATTGGTTTTCTGCACGGAAGCTGAATCATAGGATTTATTTATTCACTCTCTAATGGTTTCGATTCGCATAAAAATGTAAAAAACACCGCTCGAATATCCAACGCCACTGTAAATGTATGTATCAATGAATTGATAATTAGCAAAACCCGACAGTTCGTAGTATCAGTAAAATGTTGTATGTATAAAAGTTGGGGAAAGTGGAAAAGTTATAGCTTGGGTTTCGTTCTATTGAAAATAGGTCCATGGATTAATTGGACAGGGTGGAAGTGCTTCGAGGAGCTGAGGAGAGCAGGACGCCGGAATCTGCGATGCTGGTTGCCGTGTCTCGGTGAGATGTTATCACGCCACTGGTTGGGAGATGGGTGTCTTCAAGCGGGGCAAACATGTACAGGGGTACTGTACGGTAGAGCGCGTTTTTGGCGTCGGCTCGACCCATCTCGTCGAGAACGGCACAGAATTTGCCGACACTAGCGGATTCTGGGGCTTTGATCGACCATTCACTGATGAGTTGATCAGTTTGACTGATACTGTGTCCGGTCTTGTCGACATCTTCGACGGTTTCGGCTAAGTTGAGTTTGACGGCTAAGATCGACCAATCACGACCCATGGCATCTGGAGGATCGAGTAGGGCAGCGAGTTCACATCTGGATGGCAGGGTCAACTGCGAAACGCTCATGTCGATGCCGAGTGTAAGCATCGCCGCGACTTCACGAGACCCGAAACACACAACATCTGTGAAGAGTTCTTCTTCGCCGTCACTGTTAACGATAGAAAGCTGCTCTCTCTGCTGCATCTCCATCATGACTTCGGGTGGGAATGAAGCCGGATTCGAAACGTGATCTCTCAAGTGTTTTGGAGATAAAAAGTGACGCTCCAACGCCATCCCAGGAGCGATCTCATTCGTCGTTTGCTCGATGACACCCACAACATCCTCAAAGAAGTAGATGCAGCTGGTTGCCATTGCCTGGGGCCCCCTAACTTGGACTTCTACCGCGTCACCGACCAGCCGGACCAGGGCTTCCATATTGGATGACGTCAACTTCGATACGCCTTGCCATTGGTGTAGGGTGACTTCCGCGGGATCCTGAAATGGTTTTTAGTGATTGAGCATTGAAATGTAGTTGTAAATCAAACCTGATAATCATGCAATTGCTTGCGCATTGCAACCTGCAAACGCGGAAAAGTCGACTGCAAAGTCGATTCCATTCCACGCATCGGAAGGACCCGCAAGCCACCGTAAACATAGCCCGGTTTATCATTCGACCAGATGTTTCGTGGAGGTTCTGTGAGAAGGAATGCTGGAAACTCGTACAACGCGCTTGTTTCGACGTTGGTGGGGTCCATTGGGGCGCAGAGCTAGAAAGGTTACGGTAATTTTGATATTTTTGGTGGTGTTGTTTGACTTACGTGTAAAGTATCCAAGATATTCATCAAATCTGTGGGCACATTGACTTCCGGAAAAGCCGAGCTGAAATCATCAGCCGAGTAAGTTCCATTTTCACGACAACTTGACAGGAAATCAGCTGATAGGATTGTGCCCAAAACGTGGGTGCCTAGCCATTCTGGCGTGATGACAACATAGTCGATCTCCGCGGCTTCATCACGGAGATAGATGACTTCACCGATGTGCTGTAGTTGGTGTATGATTTGCTGACAATGGGAATCTGAGACGAGCGGATTCACTTCTTCTCGGATGAGGTTAGTATAATGAAGCCAGGTGATGACAGGGAAGTTGTGGTAGCGTTTTCGGAGCTCGGCGAGGTATTCTATGCATCTGTCTAGCAATATCAAAGGTCTTTGTAAACGCTGAAAATGTCAAATTTTAACTTTGGATTACGGTAATGACGAACTTACAGATAACAAATCCTCTCGTGTACTCCTCAAATATTCCTTGAAGAATTTCAATCCAGTACAGCTATTATTAGTCGAATCGATGAACATAATCCGTTCATAAACATCGAAATGGCTCTCAAAACGTAATCGAATCGTCTGCATCATAGCCTCCGCATCACTGTTAGTGTAGTTGCCATCAGAAGTTTTCTCGAAACCAGAAGATGACAAAAGTGATGCCGTGGCATGTGTAGCGACAATCACAACCTTTGATCGACGAGCAATAATGCCCCGATGTCCGATGGGTTCAGATGGCGTCACTCTTCCCTTCAAGAAGTTCATCCAATACAAGGCCTGGTGGTACTGTACTTCCGTCGGGTCATCGGCCCGAAGGGTGATAATGTGAATACAGTCAGTATTTCCGACGAAATGGTCATAGCTGATATGGTAGGGGTCATAGCCTCCGAATTCCCAGACGGAGAACTCTTCATTCGAGCCGATCGAAACGACTTGGACGTCGATTCCGTGGGTGTAAGCTGGATGGGCTGGTCGGGCAAAGCTTGAAGTGAAACTTGTGGAGTCTGATGATGCCGATGAGCTGGCACAGGAATGAATACCCTCATCAGATGCCCCTTTTGATGGGCTCGATTGAGGACTGTTGTCGGAGAAGCGTCGAGAAACTGCATTAATCAAGTTTCCGATGACTCCATTGTCATGAAGTGCGTGAATCAGCCTTGTTTTGCCACTGTTAGAATTTCCAAACATTTTAAGCTTAATCCTTCTTAGCGGAATCTCAGCCGAGCAAAGCTGCTTCACGTATTCGTTGCAAACTGATTCCGATTTTAGTTTTGATAACAAATTTGAAATTTCCAAGTGTTCCCGAGTCAATGCCACGATTTCCGGCGTCAATCCATCTCGGTTCTTGGCCTGTGTATCCGCGCCGACGTAGCACAGACATCTGACAATCTCAATATGCCCTTCTTTGGCAGCAATGTGCAGCGGAGTATCCCCAGCGGCGTTTACTTCACCGACTTCGGCGCCAAGATGGGACAACATCTGCACGACTGAATTTAATCCAAGACGACACGCAACATGTAATGGGGTGTCATCATTTGCATCGCGCAGATTCGTGTTGCATTCCCTCGAAATCAGATACAAAGCAATATCGATATGGCTGCGTCTCAATGCCAAATGAAGTGCCGTTTGACCATTTTGATCTTGAGAGTTCACGTCTGCACCTGCTTCAACCAGGCATTGCACGCATTCAATATGGCCGCGGGCAGCAGCACAGTGGAGCGCTGTCTCTTCATCCTGAAATGATTAAATTTAGGTTTTGAAAAGAAAGAAAAAGTCAAATTTTAAATGTGAAAAGAGCAAAGTTTGCCTTGTGCTGATTACTGTAGGTTGGTACATGGATAAAAGACGTACTTTGAGTAACATTTAAGTTTTTAGGTAAAATAAAATAAGTAAATTCAATGAAAAGGAAACTAATTTAACAACAGTCAGACGACATGTGGAAGGAGAAAGAAGCCAGGATACACGTAGATACGTCGGAACAAACTCAACACCAACACAAACAGAAAAAGCGGGGCCCAGGTTGCGCAAACAATGGGTCCTGTCCGACCACGGATTACATAAAACGCAAATTGAAGGGCTGTGAGGGCTTGCGGATGCAGCCGTCAGTCGACGACACATATGTGTGAACGAGGCCATGGCCCAGCTGGATGAGGACAACATTGATTGGAAACGTATTTGCAGTGATGATTTAACGATAAAAAGGCTTTGAACAGTTTGAACAGTGCAATTACATAGAATTGACAAAATAGACGCCGAAACTCACCGAAAAACAACCATCAGGATAAAACTTAGCAAAACTCATATCAGTTCCGTCAAGCGCCATGAATCCAGCAAAATCGCCCATTACTAAGCTCAGAAATGCGTCGGTTTCGGGGTAAATCACGGCACAGGGCGCATATTTCCGTTGCGTACTCGGAGCCGATTTACTGACAGCCTTCGGACTGGCGTGTGGAAGTTCGGAATCGATATCTTCGACAGGTTCATGGGTGGGAGGTCGGGCGGTTCTGACATCACGATCAGCCCAGGCCTCGAGGCGGAAGGGATTAGGGCCCTTTGCGAGGCCGAGTAGGGCTTCACTTGGTCGGGCGGCTATGTTGAACTGCTCTGAGCCGAAGTCGAGTTTCGGGACAATCGGCATGGCATCGGTTACGAAGCTGGAACATTCAAATGGATTCGGCTGAACTGAGGGACGCTTATTTGTTGGGCGGTAATACGGGCTAAATGGATTCTTGGTCGGATCGTAATCAGATTCCTCATTTTGGGTCGCCATTGCGATTCCGCTGCTGCCACTGCTGCGATCGCTGTGCAGTCTTACTGTGGATGTGGTTGAATTGTCGCCGGAGGGGACAAAGATACTATCCGGGAAGGTGTCGACGGCTTCGGTGTCTTCGTTACCAGAGCTGGGTTCAGATTCGTCGTGGGAGTCGAGCTCAGACAATGGCCGTGCAAATGGGCTAGCAATAGGCTCAGAATCCGAAGGACCACCACGCGCTGATAGCTGTGTCACGACAGATTCAAGCCGCTCCACAGCTTCCTCCAACTTAAGGGATTCAGTCTCGGAAACGGTGGAAGCGCGCGATAAGCACGAGGATGACCGCGACTTCCTGGATGGGTGGCAGCTAATGCCACTGCTGACACCTGCAAGGACATCAACTACCGCGGTAGTTGAGCCAATCGATGTCGACGACGGGGACGACGACGCCGGCGTCGCCATGGAGACACTGCTGCGTGGAAGAGGCGGAGGTGGTGGTGAGGGTGAACGCGAAGAGCAAGCACTACTCGTTACAGAGGACGCATCGCCTGAATCCTCGTTATCAGAAGCATCACAGGATGCAATGGCACGAATGAGGTTGGCATCGAGGCCGAGACTGATAATGTCGCCATCGCCACCGAGACCGTAGATGCGTTCTTCACGGGGTGATTGCAGGGAGGCCGCGAGGTCATAGACGGATTCGCGTTTTGAGGACGAAGCGGATGACATGCGCACCTTTTTAGATTAGCGAAATATGGTCTTAGTGGCAACAAATTTAGAATTTTCGAGTACCCTGATACAAACGCAGGTGACAAATATGCTGACGTGCGAATGAACGCCCAAGCAGGGAGCGGAAATGGTGAGGTGGTGCCGTGCAGGAATACACAAATGCCAAGCAACTAAAAGTGCCGTCGAGCGCACCTGGGCGGCTCCAGTCCCCAGCCCTAGCGTTCATTATGTTGTCACAGGCCATGGCCATAAAGGGACCCAAACCCAGTCCCGAAAAAGCATTCCCCTTCACCTCTAAAGCGCCCCAAGCATAATGGCAGCTTTTCACATGCCAGAAATGGCTTGCAAGTGAGTCAGAACGGAAAAATAGTACGAAAAACCGTTCAAACTGCACAACAAAACGCCTTTGTTCGAATTCGGACTATAGTGACCACCCCCCTCTCGCCCTTTGAATCCTGACAAAAAGGTTCACCAAACTATTTGATAGGTGTGAAGCGGCGGCTAAAAAATGACCCGTAGCTAGCGTTCTAAGCCATTTCCCATTCTGCATAGTCACCTTTACGCCTGCAAAAAACGCTCCCATCGTGTCACATAGTTGACACTCCGAGTCAGAGTTAGTCAATTCGACACGTGTGGCGCTACATTTTGGATGGATTTATTTGGTGGAAGAAAAAATTCAATCGAAATGGATGGTGGAAGTGCGCGATGGCGATGGAAATCCTCAAACACGTAGGCTGGATGGAAAATGAGGAAAAAGAGGGTCGTCCGTGCATCTTTTGACGTGCGGGCACGCCGGCAGACAGTGAAATCAACCCGAATGGCGATGATGGTTCACGTACGTCAAAATATAATGCGATGGAAAGGGATAGAACGGTAGCCCTGGACGGCCGGAAGACCACTGGATGAGGGAAGTAACTGCATGAGTGGGCTCAAATAGGCTTTTGCCCTCGTGTTTTTACCTGGGGGGTATTAGGTAGCTGTCAAAACAACAAAGAGTGACAAAATGGGGCTGTTCTACCTGACGCAATTCGAGAAACTTGACTGTTTTGACATTCTTTATGCAATGTCAAATAGCAAATTCCAAAATATGCAATTTTAACAATTTTTTGGAACTCATTTGCCATCATAAAAAAAACGTAAAATTGTACCCTCAATTTCCCAAAAAACGTAATACAACCACGCTAGTTGTCAATAATGGCCCTACAAAAGCCAGCAATTATGGTAATGGTTTGTATTAATGCGCGTAGACAGTTCCGCTTAATGTAAGCTGCCCATTGACCACCAAAAACTGTGCCATGGCAAAAATGCGATCAAAAAACGCAAGTGGTGTCACCAACGACTTCCGATGCCAATGTCAAGAGGGGAAACTCTCCCACGGGATGCATAAATAACGACTCCATTTCCCGAGACGAAGGGGATAACAAATTTGGTGAGGAAAACATAGGCCACTGTTACTGTCGGTTGTGGGCAGCTTTTCCGTTAGAATGGTACGCATTGAACCGAACAGGTCATTGCCGTAAGCCGACTGCCAACGGGGTTCGATTAATGACGAAGGAGGAAAAGGCATACATATTGGAAAGGGGGGCCCGGAAGCGGGAGCATGGCCAATGGCAAGTGCAACAAATGTATTTCAGGGACAGATTGTGGAATGGCGAAAACACTGCTCTTATGTGTTAGACTGAGCCAGCACAAGGCAAAGTGACAAAATATTGCTTTTCAAAAAGTGTTTGAGACACTTGGGTGTGAACAAAAAATGAATGCAAACTGACCCCATTCACATTGTCCAGGGTCGGACCAAACCGGCATAGGATGCTTAGGAGCAGCGTATATCCGTGCCATGCTGCTATGTGGAGCGGGGTTTCACCATGCTACAAACCACATAACTGCTTTATGTTGAAATCATAATGGTAGTATCTCACCTCATCGAGAACATCAATACTAGCACCTCTTTCCAGAAGCGCAATAGCTGATGTCACCTGCGCATACCGTGTTGCTACATGGAGCGCGGTTTCACTGTTCTTGTTTCTCGCATCGACAATCGGAATCTTATCCGCAATGTAATGCACCACATTAGTATGGCCATTTCTCGCCGCCCAGAATAATGGGGTATCTCCGCGCCGATCTGGCGCATCCAATTTACCACCCTTGCCAGCCAGGAAGGCCACGACCTGTTCAAATCCGCCTCCGGCAGCGATGTGTAGAGGCGTTTCGCCGTGTTCATTCGAAACGGCCAAGCTAACTCGATGGACATTCGCAAGCTGTTCCAAAGCGGCCAGATTGCCCTCTTCACAGGCTATTAGAACGGCTGATGTGATGAGGTCATCCTAAAATGCATTCAATTAACACTTATCAACCTTTCAAATCAAAATAAATCCCCAAAAATGATCTAACTTCATCCTCATCCTCAATTTGACGTCCGTGTGTAGGTGTGGGCGGCATCACTACCTCAGAATCATCGAAAAATAAACCTTTTCAGATTGCAATTTCAAAAAACGACGGAAACGTCGTTAAAGAAACCGCCTGCCGTTTTGTGTGATTGATTGACCTTTCAATCAAGAAACCAATACAAAATACAAAATGTGCTTCTCTAATTGACTCCAATGAGTAAGTGTTTCAGTCAGATGCGTCAGAAAACAATACGTGTGAAGTACGAAAGCGTGGAACCAAATAAAATCAAAGTCAAGTCAAAGGTGCACACTAAAAAGATTAGCGTTTTTTTCTGTCAATTGTTTTTTCCACGAATAAAAAATGTTCAATTTCGAAGGGGACGCTCAAAGTCAAGTGGATAACACGGAAAAAGTCATATTGGAAAGTGGTTTTGGATAGAGTAGGTGGATGTGAAATGCAAAACAACAAAAAGGAATTGCGTAAGCGATTTGGAAGTGCGTAGGGAGTGAGTTCCAACTTCTGAAAGGCGTTTCAAATGGGTTTCTAGTTTTCAAAAGTCAAAAAGGATAAGCTTGATGAATGTCAACCCAAGTTAGCATCATCTTTATGGTGAAGATAAAGCTAACATTGTAAGTGATGTAAGTGAAGCGTTCCTTCGGCTACTCGAAAATAACAACAATCACAAGTATGGACGCTGCTGATTCGTGATGCTCGAGGCTGGCTGCCTGACCGACCTAACAAGAACTAGGAGTTTCGCTCGGTCAGTCAGATGGAGCCAGCCGATCGACAAACGAAAACGACCGAGGCGTTTTGTGTTTGGTGACCGAACGAACGACGAAGACAAAGATAAAAAGCATCGCCTCAGGGGGTTATAGCGGATGACAAGTTAACGAACTAAAACTAACGAGCGCGACTGGGGGAGTCGATGTACTTCCAGCCCGAGCCGTGATGGTGATCACATACATCAAATCAAAATCGATGGGGTAGGAGTCCACGAACTTCATGTGCATCGGCGGAGAGATACAGGAAGGAGCCCCTCGAAATCACGGGAGAAAAACGGCTTTGAACGCATGGGCGACCAGAAACAGAGAAACACGCTTACTGATTTTGACGAAATGGAATGGACTGTCCGTTGACAGTTGTAAAATGGGTGTTATCAGTGCGGTGTCCGCAAGCATGTTTGACGAACCACAGCGACGTGTAAATGGAAAAAAAGGTAGTTTTAGCTGATCAAAAGGCGAAGTTGGAACACAAATATGAAAAGCTTATGCATGATTTTTACATCGGAGCGGGTTTACTTTCGATCCGAACACCCTCGAGACATGTGCAGGCTTTTTTGTTGACCTTTCAGCTTTACATAAAATCAAAAAAGTGAAAAAGTGAAAGCAAACCTGCCCATCAAACTTTAACAAAGCGGTTTTTAGTGTCAAAGCGTGACAAAAAGTTTAAAAAAGGGCGTATCATTAGCGCTAATATCGATTTCAAGCGATTCGTCATAGTTTCGATGTAAAAAGATGCTTATCACAAGTGTCAAATGATGTTTTATGCTTTCAAAAATGCAGCTGGATGCTCAAGACAATGCAAAACAACAGCTTTGAGGACAAAAAATTATGATAAAATGGCAGCCTTGCGGTTAGAACAAATCGCCATAGAAAAAACCCTCCAAACAGCGCTGTTCACTATGTCTTCATCTTCGCCAAAGCGGCAACAAAAACCGATAAATAGAGCAAAAAAAGTTAGTCTTGTCGAAATCGGCGCCAATTTCTCGCGAGAAGACGAATCATTCGGCCTCGGGGCGTTGGCTTTGAGCAAAGACGATCATCGCTGGTCGAAAAAAACGGGGGAATGGTCAATGCGGAGAAGCAAGAGCGCCAAGGCCACCTAAGTAAATTGAAAAGCAAGTTACACGTATAAAAAAGGTTGATTTTTACGGTTGGGTGGGATTAGACCCAATTCGAAACAAGAGTTGAGGGACAAAATCGAAAAATAATTGACATTTACAGAGTCGTTCCGTTTTCAACAATTTTAATTTAAGTTTTTATCTAATATTTTGAAACAGCAACAATAACCAACGCCCTTTTTAGCCAAAGAACTTCTAAACCATCAAGTTTGCTGTCACCTATCCCAATGCGTGGGCGCGGTGTGCGTTTCGGCGTGACGGAGCTCGTCAAAGAAGCGCACTGGTTGAATTATTGCTATAAGCGATGGATGATGTCAGATTGGGTTTGGATCACAACATATTAGCCGCGCAATCTATTATGATAAGTTATGGTGGCAGTTTGTGCGGGCTTTGTGTAAGGCGGATAGATGGAATGTGACGAAACTAGGCGTCTAAAGCAAGCATCAATGTGTCGAGCACAAATGGAACAATCTCACCCTGTCAGAGAGCTTCCTTCAACATGTTTACAGGAAATACCGCAAGCAATGCTTAAGGGTACAAAAAGTAAAGACAGAAGGAAAAGAGAAACCGGCTTCGAACGGGGGTTGTGAATCAGGAATGACACTGACGGTGGTTCTGCAGGAGCACACGGACTTTGAGGATGGGCAAAAAGTGTCGTAAACTGTTCGAAGATCGACTTTTACCAGTTTTAAATTACTTGCTTAACTGTTTTACAACCCCTTTGAGACAGAAGAACGCAAACTGACCTTATTGTATCGTGATTCGAGTGTGTAGCCACGTGAAGTTGCAAGTTTGAGCTCCTCACGTGCTCGACGAGTGATTTGGCGACAGTGCTGGATGACTTCGACGGCCTTCCGCCAACGCATGCGTACTTTGAATCCGTGGATTTTTGCTACGTTAATGGTCGAATTCAGGCGCAGATCCGATGGGCCACCAGCCCTGGGGCCCCGAACCCATGGGTGATTGAGACAGTCATCTACCGTAGCCCGGGAATGGCTGTCTTTCACAAACAGTCTTCCGATGAAATCTTTTGCCAATTGGCTTGTGGTGCCAAAATAAGTCGGAGAAAAGTGGTAATTAACCGAAGTAATGTTGCAAAAAGTTTCATCCCGGTTACGACCCAGGAAGGGCGAAACACCACTCAACAGGATGTAGGTTACGACGCCAAGGGCCCACATGTCGGTCGCTGGTGATAAGGGTTCGTAATTTACGACCTCTGGGGCTGAAAATCACAAAATCAGATCATCAGAATCCGATGAAAAGCGATCACAAACCGACAAACTCCGGCGTCCCAATCATATCCTTGACCGGCGTGCCCGGATAAATATGCCGACTCAAGCCAAAATCGATAAGTTTCAACTGTGTTTCACCCTTTTTCCGCAGCATCAGATTTTCGGGCTTAATATCCAGATGGACGACGTAATTAGTATGTAAATGTCGGATGCCATTCAAGATTTGCTTAATAAATGCACAGGCTTCTGCTTCGTCCAAATGCTCACGGGCACAGACGTGATCGAAAAGTTCGCCGCCGGAGACCCTGAAGATACCGTAATGCAAAAACATTCGTGTCGAGACACAACTTACAATTCAAGGACTAAAATTACATCGTTGCCAGTTTCAAAAACATCAATAATTTGAATAACATTCTCATGCCCGCCGACAGCCTTCAAAACTTCGACTTCGCGTTCGATGTGAGCCCGAGGCACTCCGCGTCGAGAAGTCGCGTATCTTCGTTTTTTAATAAATTTCGCAGCGAATTTTTCACCAGTCTTCCTCGAAGTCACTTTATAGACGACGGCAAACTGCCCGCTGCCCAGTTCTTCGCCGACATCGTAACTTTCGGCGAAAGGGGCCTCATTGAAGGTGAGCGAAGCCGGCGTTGGCGCGGGTAGCCCTTGGGTATCCGCAAGGGCACTAAGCGACCGCACCATCACTGCCGAAAGCTCCTGACCCAGTCTGAGGGGAAGATTCTAGGCTTGGAGGACCATGTCGTCGGAAGGGAGTTCAGCGACGATCAATGGATTTAGGGGGGATTGTCGCTTTCGTGGTGGGACCAAAGTTTGATGCGCTGAGATTGCACTTCGGACTGGATGAATGTGGCCTGAAATTAGCGGGGTTCTATAATAAAGTGGTCGGGTTTTGGAGTCATTAGCGAGGGAGGCAAAAAACGGCTGGAGGGAAACAACAATTCGCGGCGGGCTGTGAGAATGCGAATCGTTCGCAGAAGCAAAAAACGCGATGATTGACGTATGAATGTCGCAATGGTAGTTCATAGGTATGAGTCAGGAGATGGGGTCTGGATCGGATTCTGGATTTAGTTGAAACTGAGGGCTTTCGACATGGCGCGCGTTAAAAAAAGGGAAATAGATTCGGGAAAGATAAGCATCACAATGGAGCGAATCGGCCTCTGGCAATACAAGGCAGCCAACCATGTCATCACGCATGGCATTCCTGCCCAAATACAGATAGATGGATAAAGATATATGATGCACGGCCGCAAAAGTTAAAGTTAAACCGGTTGGGGCTCGCCTTCAGTCAGAAGCAATGACAGACAGGAAATGATCGCAGAAGCAAAGTTATCGCGCCACTGATGCTTTCGGGCTCCAACTAAGTATGTAGCTGAATGGGTGGTGGTTTGTGGCAGTCGTGTTGATGGTGTTCCATCTTCCTTCCCCAACGTTTGAAATTGTGTTTACTTTCGCGTACATAAACCCATACCCGTCGTCACCTAGTAGGTAGGCAAGCTTCAACCCAAAGTCACTTCAGCCCAGCTGTGTCCGATCGCGGAAGCCACAGTCGCTCCAAAGCCCCCGTCAAGGGGTGCTTCAACAGACCCCCAAAATGATCACATCACTTGATTGATGTAAAATCAGCTTGTTCGAACACACTCGACAAAACTGGGTTCGGTCTCGACTGTCATAATTGTCATGTTCAAAAACGAAAAACACATAAGTGGTCATGGAAAAAGTTGTGAAAATGTGAAAAGGCGAAGAGCATGACTAATACCGGAAAAATTGACAATAAGAAGTACCGTAAAATGCGCGAAACACCAAAAGATGGAAAACTCAAACGACCTTTCGAACAGGCGGCAGACATTTTTTGATACAAATCAAATAACGTGGCCGCAAGACATGACATCGACGTGATGGGGGCAAACGGGAAGTCGATTACGGCGAAGTCGGGTGAACTGGAGCGGTTGGGAATTCATTATTTCGACAACGACTGCGCGAGAACACACATAAAGAACAATTGTATCGGTAAAGGTTAACTGCAATCAAGATTAACATCATGAATTTAAGCGGTTTGGGCGTATGATTGAAAAAGGTTTGAGCAAACTTGAAATTTAGCAAAAATGATGGATCGATTGATTTATGGGTGCGAAGTTTCGGTTCCGAGACCCATTGTCCCCAGTCATGACAGCCGAGGCTCGTCGAGCGTAAAGTATACGTCGAAATGGTCGTTGTCGTTGTCCGTGTGTCATTGTCAATAACAATTCAAAAATATACAACAGCAAAGGTTGAGGGAACGGTTCCAGGGCAGGAGGTCGAAGGCAGATGTAGCTCTGTGGTCTATTGTATGACGCGCAAACGGAATAGGAGCCCAGATTGAATGCGGGGGCGAGATCCACTGATCACTGTTTTTATAGCTTTGAACAAGTTTCAAATGTCACAGTACAGAATTCCCGAAAACGACTGTACTTATCTCTCTGGATAAACGAATCCGTCGCGCATTGATTTGACCTAGAAAGTTTAATGCGAAAAAACAGTGTTTAACGACGTCATGCAAGTGTTAGAACGCCTAATGAGAGTGCCACTTTTGAAATCGTCAAATGGGCGTGAATCTGACTGTTTAAGAAAATCGAACATTTTGATTCGAAAATGGAAGGAATTTTTCCAATAATAAGCTAAAAATAAACGAATAGAATGTCCCGATCGACCTACCGATCGACATTTCCATTGTCCCTCCCGAGTCGCGTGCTCCCGCAGCTGCACCGCCGACGCCCTCAGGCACTAAGCACGTCGTCGTCGGGATTGTTGGTAGAGGTGCTTTTCTGCTGGCATTCTCACTGAGGCGAAGAACCATAAAGCCGATTTCGGGGGGTTGTAGACAGCTAGCTGGGTGAATGCAGCTGGCCCCCTAGGTCGCGCAACAAACAAATCGACGCAAAAAGGGACAATAACCACAATAATTTCGAAAATTTACGCAAAACGAAGTAATTGACCCGGTTATTCTGGTTCAAAATGATAATTATGGCCTTATAGACTCGAGCCACACCCATATTTGATGTTAAATCTGTTTGAATCTTGCTCTTCGTTTACTCAGTCGATCATTTCGTCAACAGCTAGTTGGGTAAACTGTGATCTTCGTTCAGTGTCATTTTCAAGTTGAAGTAGATTGATAGATGGATACAGGTTGGAGACGACGGGTTAACACAAGCTATCCAAACATGTCACAACGAGTCGGATTCTAATCCGTTTAGAACGATTAACAACAACTAATATGGGGCTGGGGTTGACACACGAGACAGATATGGATGAAATATGGTGGTAGACAAGCTCGTCTATTTCAACACATCCGATATAAATTTGGATGGCTGCGACGAGGGAAGCTATAAAAGGAAAGCGCGCGATTGCTACGAATGAAGATGGATCACAGGGGGCTCCCGATTTAAACCCTCGAGCACGATGACTGACCAACCACCGACGGAACCCGTGTCCGTCGACGCTGAAGTCGGAGGGTCCCGGGAGATCGATTTGGATTACTCTCGATGCGGGGCTAGACTTGAACAATGCAGCTAAATGAAATTGAGTTCCAAATAAACAGTATCAAAAACAGGGATTAAAACCGATAATGAAAAAAGTGCTTTTAGCCGATGAAAAACAATGAAAACCAAAATAAGTTGGTTCCCACATAAACTGTGTGACAGAAAACAATATTCGTGACAGTGTGACAGTCCTGAAGGCGGCGTGTTTTGGTTGATGCATTGAAATCTCTCCTCATAAGTCTGCCGCATATGTTAGTCAAGTGGCTCACGCTTCGCGTCTGGAGAGTTCCTGTTTTCATTTGGCGATGACCACACAGAAGGCTCGACTGTACATATTGGTTGAACATGGCTTTGGAAGTTGGTGAACATCGACCCAACCTGACCGACGTGCACTTGTAGAGTGAGTTAGTAAGTGACAGAAGAATTGCGACAATGAAGCCCCAAAGCGGACCAAAAGCCCAAAACTTGGCCGCGAATCCCTTTCTTGGTGAAAGTAGGTACAGTCTTCTGGGAATTGGTATTGATCTAATTATTAGGCCAAGCCACAAGGGTTAGGAATGTGATTAAGCTAAAAATAGTGTTTTTCAAAACAAATTCAAAGTATAGAATTACAAATAAAACCCATAGAAGCTCAATTTTAATTCGACAACGTTATATCATAGTTGCAACAATTTAAATGTTATTAGTCTAGACATTAAAAAAGCAACAATATCAGCGATACTAGGAACTGGAAATCATTCTAAACATTATTTGCAGATGTCACAGATGTACATCGAGATATCAATACTCAAAAGCTTCTCTTTATTGACCCATTGTTGTGTCGGAATGGAATCCAAATATAAGATCAAGATTGTGAGACGGGTTTTGGACTGGTTATGATGGAATTTTTATTTCATAACAATCATACAAAACTGTTCACGGTAAATACCAAATTTTTTGTAATGCTTTAGATTGTAGGGTCAGGAATACAACAAACAAGTGATAAAATTGAACGTGACTTTTTTGGAAATAGTTAACTTCGACCGAGGGAGATTTTTTTTTGACTTTATTAAAATTTTAAACAGAAAAGTTTTTGCGAACCAAGGTTGAAGAAAAAAGTTTTTTTTAATTTTAAAAAGTGAAGTGCATGATTAGTAAGCTTTTTTTAAAACGTTTGGTAATATTGATAAAAGAAAAATATACAAAATTCCAAGTCATAAAGGCAAAAGATGATGGTGAAAACTTGTTCCAATATGACCAAAATCCATCACATGAAAACTGGCACAGACAAACAAACCGACAACAATGGTCAAAACAACCACAAACTTCGAAGAAAAGCCCCCAAAATAAATGCGTGGGAGGGTGCCAGTCGCCGACGGTGGATCAATTAAAGCCACAATGTAAGAGCCGAAATGGGCAATTCGAAAGGTGTACGTACCTTGGAGACGTCGACGCTGGGTGGCAACAAGGCCAAAGGGGGCACAAACCGCGGGGGAACATGGAATTAAGCATATTTCGAGGAAGGTAGACACAATGGATGCATGAACGCATACTTTTTATCATAAAATTGAAAGCTATAAACTTGGAATCGGCTATGAGCCTTGAATAGTGTTCAATTCGTAAAAATAGCCTTCACTAAGCCATGAAATAAAAACGCAACTGACCAATGAAAAATAGAAAATCTCGAAACTGGGATCAGATTTCACATAAGTCAACAACGAAGATAAGTGTCTAGTTCGAACAAAAGTCAGCTAATGTGAAATTAGTCTTTTTGTGTTTTTGAGGCAAAGTAGCACCGCACCGGCTGTGCATGCATGGGCCCCATAAAACGGTGATAAAAAAGTACATGGAAAAGCGGGCATGACGAGAAATACTTGAATCAGGGCGAGGGCGAAAAGCGAGCAGAGGTCGGTGCTCGAGAGTCAAAGTTATAAAATATGTATACGAGACTGGTTTGTCAGTGCACGGGGCAAACCTTCGATGATAGATCTTGACTGTTTGACCCTTGAGGGTGTGACCGTATTGCAAATACGTTTAATTATACTGTAAGGATCAGCGTTCGAGGCCATAAAGGTCCACGTTACAAAAATAGTAAGTTTAACAACAGGAAACACTCAAAAGTGGCTCTATTTCCGCGAAAAAAAGGGTAGGACGGCTCCCTGTTTGACAATTACGAGTTTTGTGGGGCTGTGGGTGACTTCATGGTGCACGTCGTTGCCGTCACTCATCGACCGAAGTCAGGATGCATGTGAAAGAGAGGGTGGAAGGAACGAATGAGCTGGTCCGTCGTCAGAAAGCACCTTCCGCCACCGTGATCAATCGATTCATGCTGTCGTCCGACGCCGACACGCGGCGGCCTTCTCACTTCACGCCCCATGGTTCCGACTCCGAGATTTCTTACTTTTTCGCGCGCTCGTGGCGACACTTCGGTGGGGTTTGTTGGTGGTGGCGTTGAAAAAGGGAAGGGAATTTCCGAAATCTCGCTCCATACCAAACCGGAGCTCATGCATGCGCATGTTGTCGCTCCCAATCCTGAAAAGGGGCGTTCGGCGCTGCGGTCAGAGGACTTCCGACACCACGGGCGACCGCCCGAGGCAATGACGACCGATACGAACGAAAGGGCTATCGTTTGCAAACAAACAATGACGCCGCCGTGACAAAAGGGGAATCGAATGTATTACATTGCCTTGAGGAATGATGACTTTTTTGACCCGAATTAGAAATCGCTTTGAACTGCTTGAGAAAATTAAACTTTTTGCTGTTTTTTGTCTTAAAATGCATGAAAATATAAAAGCCTATATTTCTGAAGCAAATTAAAAAATCATGTCGAGGATGAAAAAAATATAGAACTTTTCCGCAGCCAGCAGGATTTGAACCTGCGCGGGCAATGCCCAACAGATTTCTAGTCTGTCGCCTTAACCACTCGGCCATAGCTGCTTGGAACACCGACTGACCAGTTATGTAATCACCGCACGCATCGCAAGAGTAGCAACCTACTCCTGTCGGCCGCTGGGCTGCTGGAAAACCCACGTCATGTTAAACAAAAAGCCGTAATCGTTCTCAAGCACTTGGCTTAGTTCAGTCTAGTAGCCATGGAAAAGGGCACTTCTACCGCACCGGGTGCCCCTCTAAAAAGCATAGCCATGTGCTTGCGCGCATGACTTGCCGGCCGCGCAGCTCGATGATACGCGATCAGACCAAGGTGCGTGCTTGCTGATCGTGAAAACCCCTTCTGAACTTGAAGAATGAATTTTTTTT
>KB455573.1:386467-405921 GCA_000341325.1 Panagrellus redivivus | reverse complement strand
GAAGCTACCGGACATGCCTTGCATGCGGTACTTGATACGGTCGTTCATGTTCGACGCACCGAAGATAGATAAGTAAGTTTTACAAACTCCCAAAAAGGAAGGAAATAACAAAGACGACGTCCAAAGCGCTAAACAGGTATCGATAGCCTCAGGACGTTAAGGTACACCACCGCAGCCAGGCTGGTGATTGAAGGCCGCGATTGGATTCGGATGGATCAGTGGCCCGAAGTGTATTGACACTAGCTGAGTGAGTCAGAATGAGGTGCTAGCAAATCGCACTCTCACAGAATAGGGGTACTTCGTAGCTCGAGGCGGCTCTTATCAATGTAGTAAAACGTTGGTCTCCGAGGTCGCACCTCGTTTCCAGGACCGCCTTTCGGAGGGACCCAATCCGCTTACTCGTGTAACAAACAAAAAAACCGACAGACGATACCGAACTTGGTTTCGTGTCGTCTGCTTTGTCAATTATGAATGATAATGGGACAAAGGATAGTAAGTCTGTGACTTTTTATTTATAATAAATTCATCGACAATCTGTCGGCTTCCGCAACGGCGAGAACCCCGAAAAACAATCAAAACACACAGCAAAACCGGCGACGAAAGCTGACCAATGGCTTGGAGAGCACAACGAAGCCGGCCAGCCGGTGTGGGTGAAACAGAAGAAACAACAAAACAATGGAGAAAACAAAAAGCGAGAAAGGAAATACAAAGTTTCGAGCGTTCCTCCGTACAAACGCCCAAAACAGAAACTGATAAATCAAAAAGAAACAAAACGGCACAAGGCAACTTTTCAGTTGGTCTCCATGAGCTCTTCTTTGACGGATTCTGCTTCCGATTCGGAGTCGGCGACAGGGGCCCGGATGAGATGGGTCTTGGTTTTGGCCTTCTTGATGAGTCCCTTCTTGACGACAAGTTTGCCGGCGCGTTGCTTTTGTTCGATGAGATGGCTGTATCGCTTGTGCTTAATCGCATGCACCTGCTTCACAATTTCGACTAAAAATGGGCATTGTTTTACATGGAGCAAAGAAAAATCGGCTTTTGTGTCTGTCTATAGAAAGTGCTTGGCAACGGGAAAACAAACGGGGATGCGTTCGGATTGTACAGTCATCAGCCGTTGTTGACAAACACTTTTAATTGAAAAATTGAAACGTACGTGTCTTCTGAACCAATTCAGGGGTTAGCTTGATGGGTTCGTCACGCTTGACTTCCATCTTCTGGGTGAGATCGTCGACGAGTTCCTTGCCGCGGATACGGCGGGATGCCTTGGTCCAGCGGACCTTACGCGGGTTACGCTTCTTCTTGAACAACTTGTGGCACTTTGATCGACAGAACTTGAAGACCTGAAATAACAGCAGATTAGTCTACTCCTACGCAAGTTTAACCTCATGATAATGATAACAATGACTATCAATGCACTCAAGACGTCAGCTACAATGGACAGACAAAAAAGAACGGAAGTTGACTCACTGTGCAATCGTTACGGACAAAAGTCATCCCATGACCGGGCCAGACTGTCGATGAACAGAAGTAGCACTTTTCCAGTCTCATTTTGAACTAAAAACAACAAAATGTAAATCAAAAGTAGGTCAAACAAAGCTTTCAAGTATATCAAAGCGCCCAAAAACGCATAATTCCGCCTCAAAACAACACAAATCTTCGCTTATTTCATTTACAATCTATTATAAAGCAGATTGAAAAAATTAAACTGTATCAGACAAGGGTCATATAAACAGTAGTCCCGCGGCATGTTCACAGAGCACTTTCCTAGTACCCTTTCCAACAATAAATAAAAGACAAATCCAATCAATCAAGAAAATAGTCCTATGATAACGCGAAAGGTCCAAAAAATCCTAAACTAGGACGTGAGGGGCCAAACCAGACGATGCTCGCATTCAGTTGTAAAACTTCTTTCCGGATTTGGCGTAATCAGCAAGTAGTTGACTCGGCGCAAACTGCTCATGGGCATACGCGTTCGAGAATCGTTCCATGTGAGCGACGAGCTTCTCAGCGCCGTACAGGTCGATGAATCGGAAGGGACCACCCCAGAATGGCGGGAAGCCGAGACCAAAGACGGAGGCAACATCACCGTCAGACTGAAAACAAAAAATATATATAAAATGTGCGAAAGAAACACAAAAAAAGAAAAGAAAAACGTACCGGAGAAGAAATCACTCCCTCCTGAAGGCAGAACGTCGCTTCATTGATGAATCGAGACAAAATACGAAGTTTGCGGTCTTCATCGCTGGAAACGGAGGTAGGGGGCTGCGAGCGGTACTTTTCGACGGCCTTGATAGCGGCTTCATTGATCTCCTTCTTGTTCTTGGACTTCTTGTCGGTGTTGTACTTGTAGATGCCTGGAAGGGGATGGGATTAGAGGTGTCAAAAATGGGATAAATTGGGTAATATTGTGAAATTTTAACTCGAAATGTATGAAAAAGCGCAAGATTAACGTTGCACGAGCACAAAACATCTGGGTGCACAGCTGGTCCCATAACGAAAGCACACGCACGCGGCTATCTTTTAACACATGGCGGAAGTGCGGACAAACAGCCATTGAACAGTCTGCCCCGGGCCATTATGAAGCCAAAGAACTCACCAGCGTTGTTCTTGCGGCCCTTGAAGCCCAAGTTGATCAAATCCTGGAGCATCTCCGTGTTGCCACCCTGGACACGAGGGCCGAGAGCCTTGCCGAGGAAGGTAGCGACGTGAGCAGCGACATCGAGTCCAACTTCGTCGAGGAGCGTGGCGGCGCCGACCGGGAATCCGGCTTCCGTCGAGAGACGATCGACATCACGGGGCGACAAGCCTTCCATCAACAAACGAGCGACTTCACTGAGTGTCGGGGCGAGGGCACGGACAGCAAAGAAGCCAGGGCAATCCTTCACGACGACGACGAGCTTCTTCTGGGCGAGGCCGAGCTTGGCGGCAGCAGCGAGGGTTTCCTTCGAGGTTTCATCGGTCACGATGACCTCCAGAAGTTGCATCTTATCGACGGGCGAGAAGTAGTGCATGCCGATGACGCGTTCGGGGCGCTTCGCGGCAGAGGCAATGTCCTTGATGGGGAGGGCAGAGGTGTTGGTCGCGATGACGCAGTGCTCCGGAACGACGCTCTCGAGTTGTTGGATGATCTTGTGCTTGAGGCCAAGGTCCTCGAAGACAGCTTCAATGACGACATCGGCCTTGTTCAGCTTGTCGTAGGAGGTTGTCGGGGTCAGACGGGCGAAGTAGGCATCACGTTCCGGCTTGGAGTACCGCTTACGCTTGACGGAGCCATCGAGTTGGGTTGCAATCTGCTTCAGACCACGGTCGAGACCTTCTTGGTTGGTATCGATGAGGACGGTGTTGATGCCCTTGTCGATGGACACATTGGCGATACCTGCACCCATGAGACCGGCACCAATGACACCGAGGTTTTCGGTTTTGCGAGCAGGGCCGTACTTGTCCTTCTTGCATTCAGTGGAGCCATTGAAGAGGCCGATCAACGCAGCGGAGGCATTCGTTTGTGACAGCTCACCGAAAGCTTTGGCTTCTTCTTCGAAGCCGGTTTCACGGGGGCCAGTCAGACCGGCACGGATGACATCGAGGATCTTCAGGGGAGCGGGATAATTGCCCTTCGTTTGCTTGAGGACTTTGTCGCGGGCGGTACGGAGGACGACGCTGTCGAGGAGGGGTCGGCGAGACAGGAAGTAGTTCGTGACACGTTCAACCAAGGGGCGAGTTCGCTCAATCTTCAGCTTGCCGGCGACAATATCCTTGGCGGTCTTGATGGCGACTTCTTCGAGGTAGGCATGGGTCGTCACATCAGCGGGCTTGAGGCCAGGGCCGAGGGGTTCTACGAGGAGATCGATGAGACCGATGGACTTGGCCTTCTTGGGGCGGATTGTCTTGCCTAAACAGATCATTTTAACTTACTGATCAACTTTTAACACAAAAACTCACCAGTCAAAGCCATATCCAACGCATTGGTCAAGCTGATAAGCCTGGGCAAACGTTGAGTGCCACCGGCACCCGGCGTCAAACCCAGCATGACCTCAGGCAGGGCAAACTGCGTCTTCGAGTCGTTGACAGCGATGCGATAATGGCAAGCCAAGACGGATTCCAAGCCACCACCCAAGCACGCGCCCATGATGGCAGCAACTACGGGCTTACCGCCGGATTCCAGCTTTTCCAACAAAATCTGACCGCTTCGGGTGTAGGCTTCAGCTTCAGCGGCAGATTTGACCTCCTTCAGAAGGTTGATGTCAGCGCCAGCCATGAAGCTGTTCGGCTTCCCAGACATCAGAACGACGCCCTTGATCTCGGAATCCTGCTCGACACGGTCCACAAGTGCCTTGAAATCAGCGGATAAGCCTTTGGTGTACGAGTTTTGGCTGGCACCAGGGACATTGAACTTGATGACGGCAATGTTGTCGACGACATTGACGGTGGCATTATCTGGAAATGGCAGGATTGATGAAAGAACGATGAAAAAGGAAGACTCACCGTAAGTAGCACCCGAGACGGAGGTTGGGGTGGTCCGCGACGACAGTCGTGCTGTCTGGGTAGCTAAAAAGACAAAATTAGTCACATTGGGATGAAAATTATATATAAACCTACCACTTAGCTGGACCGATCGCTGGACCAACTTGGATAACATCCTTAGGCCCTGAAATCGCTCCTTTTAGACTCCGAAAGTAGTCCTTTTTCTCGCACAGATTACCAAATCAAACGAAATTTCAATAAAATGCACACAATTCGTAAAGGCGGGGGAAAACACGAAAAATTCACGTAGTTTTGATTACTTTTCAAAGTAAAAACAGCGCGTCATATCGCATACAGTTAAAAACCAGTATGATGATAAACACGTAGAAGGTGATGTGGTCATTAAGGGGTGGGAAGCCGATCGAAACCCCAAACACAACAACAAGCGCGTTTTTGCGGGACTGGGGGCTGATTGCGGTTGAACCGATCAACAACGCGGATGCATGTGCGTTAGTCAATCGACAGCCGAGAGCCCGAGGATGTCGACGTCTTGCAGGAAGCGTTCTGTACCTCCGGGGCTCAGGGTTTGTGTTGTGTATCGATGGATGGGAAGGAAACAGAGGGGAAGGGACACTACACAAACGGGAGTGGACTTTGATCGAGGGGAACGTGGAGAGCAAGTGTGTGCGTTTACGCCAGCCTCTATCGGGACAAAGTACACCCCAAAGGCACTGTGATAGGTTCACGTCGAACATGCGCATCGAGCGTGTGACTGCCGTGAGGGGTGATGCCGAGATATGGCGGAAAGGGAGACGATTATCGGTCAACGAGACGGACTTTGCACCGAGCTCAGAAAGGACGGTCAAAAAATGACTGAACAAGTCACGGGGGACAGTGCGTGATAACACTGATGGTGACGGGGTGTTCCCTGGTGATCTGCTTGATTTTAAATCTGAATTTCACTCATTTAAACCGGTTTCTTGTTTGTTTTATTCATTTTTGCTTTCATCAAACTAATCAAAAGCATAGCCATGTCCAAAAAAGAAAGTTCCAAAAAGAAAATTTCACAAATTCCATTCAAAATCCTACCCCAACCCAATTTTTTCGATCAAATTCGTCACCCCCAATTAAACCTATCCCATTGCAACTTTTCAAATCCAAAAGTATTCTGAAAAATGAACACGAAAAGCCGGTCAGATGCACACTTTCACTTTCCCCTGCCGATGGCGAGGGCGATTGTGAGCCGAGGTCGCGAGTGTCATTGTTGTCGCCGACAAAAGGCCATTGTGGTTCGAATCTTATTACGTCCGGAGCGTTCTCTTCGGACTCGACCCTGCATTTCTTGGATTTCATTGACTTCACACTTCTGAAATCAAGTGTTTTCATCATATAAACAGCCTAAATGCTGCCCCCATCATTGGCGATCATCAGTCGACGATGGTCAGTAGCACCTGCCACCATGGCTTCTGCGTCGTCGTCGTTTAGTGCCGCTGGCGATCCTCGGGAAAAGGCTTTTCTATGGATTACAACACTAAGTTTGGCCTTTTCTGTAGTTTGTCTAATGTCATTAGCGATATCGGTGCCATTGATGGTGGTCACTATTCAGGATAATGGTAGAAGTATTCGGCATGATGTAGCCCAATGTGGAGTGGGTTTTTTCGGCGTTCTAGAAGTTTTGGCAGCTAAATGTGATCTTGTAGAGCTCATTGAACGAAATTGACAGTCACGTGAATCTGATTGTCAATAATGATCGCCCGATAAATCGAAAGCTCAACCGTAGTTCTCGTTATGCTGGGGATTACGGTACCTATGCGGTGCCGCAACCACAACCACCACCAACGCCACCACTGAAGCAGAATTCTGGCCCAGCCGGGTCACTTTGCTGCATAAAAGGAAGGCCTGGACCGCCTGGAAGACCGGGGAAGAATGGACTTCCAGGACCCTATGGGGATTACGGTATTCCTGGGAAACCGGGGAAGATGACTACGCCACCGTGTACTTGTAAGTTGTACTTTTTCGATGATAACATAAAGCTTGGTTCGATTGCAGCCGCTGAACCCTCCCCCTGCCAATCAGCCTGTCCACCAGGGCCACCTGGTCAAGACGGCCCTCGTGGTCCATCCGGAAGCCCAGGCAAGCCGGGTCGCCCCGGATTCGATGGAAACCCTGGCAGTCCAGGTCCTCGTGGCATCAAAGGTCCTCCAGGACCACCCGGACGCCCAGGGCAACAGGGTCAAAATGGCGATGCCGGTGAGACAGCATTCGACGATTCACCTGAACCAGGTCTACCCGGACCCCCAGGCGATCCTGGCGCAGAAGGGCCAGCCGGCGTTCCTGGCAACCCCGCCCCAGACGGTACCAACGGTCCACCAGGTGATAAGGGTCGATTAGGAAAGCCCGGCGCTCCAGGACGTCCCGGACAACCTGGGGTCGGTCCACCCGGCCCAGCTGGCCCTCCCGGTGAAAATGGGGCATGTCCGGTGTACTGTGCTGTCGACAGTGGCTCATTCTATCTGAATGACGATGGTAGCCTTCACAAACATTGATTTGACCAAAACTATCCATTGTTTACTTTTCCAAACTGACAATTTTGCGCCTTATCACACTCCTTATATGTTTTTCACACGTCTCATTTCACATTTATCGTTGTACACCTGTTCCATGTAAATAATCCCCACATTAATAAAACTGAATCTTTATTTCTAGTGGCCCATTTCAGTTGTCAGGCTTGAACCGCTTTTTTCTGAAACAAATTTTTTCAAAAATAAAATTTCAACTTTTATAACCTCACTCTTGACCACCGGCGAAAAACGGCACCCAGAAGTTCCAGCGAAGATGCATCAGGCCGCATCAGTTGGTAGACACAATCCAGGTTTTGGAAGTGTTCCTCGAGGAGTTGATTAGTCCGTTTACACTCTTCGTCGGCATGGTCGAGGAGTAGTGTCATTTTGTGGGATTGCTAAAATCACCAGTTTTTTCATCAAAATGGCTTAATATCAACTCTTACCATTCTCCGATACTGCGTAATAATGTTCAAATACTCGGTAGACTTGTTCAAACACCCGATAAACAAGTCCGTCTGATCCTGCATACCGTACCCCGTGCGTTTTACCATTGATCGCAACAATCCAACACGCTGTTTCAGTTCCGGAAGGCCGCAGTCGTCGTCTGTGATAGTGGCGAGGCGTCTGGAAGCGTTCGATTTTCAAACTTTTAACGTTCAAATTGACAAAACATACCGAAAAAGCCGATTTTCGCGGTCATTGTTTGCTTTTCTGAGGGCATCGACCTTCGCCTGCGTCTCAGCAATGATCTTCTTCTTTGGATTTGACTCGGCTTTCCTTGTTTTTACCGATTTCCCATGCTTATCGAGCTTAACCGTCGAAACGGCCGACTTCTCGCTTGTCATCGCTGTCATTGACACGTTTTCACAGGATCCAGAACGCTTCTTTTGCGCGGCGGCACTGGCTGAATCATCATAACTCTATGAAAATGCCATCAAAGTCAAACTGGCAAAGCCTACCTTTAGCTTTAGCCTCTTCCTGTTTTTCCTGCTGCTCCGCAACGGCCTTCTTAATTCTATCCAGCGTCTGCGTCTGATTGACGGCCGTTTTGACCCCAGAAACCGTCGATGTCGTCGTTTTCGGTTTCGCTTGTTTCGGCCTTTCCTGGGTCGGTGGAAGTGTCACCGATTGAAATGGCTTCTCAACTTTGACCCTTGGCGAGTTTGCCGCCTCCAGCGACACGGATTTCGCGTTCTTTGTGACGGCTTTGAGCTTATTGACGGGTCGACTGATGGCAGCAAGGCCTTTTTGCATCTTGCTTTTCTTGCCCTTGCCCTTTTTGGACTTTTCCACGAGCACCGCATTGGCTTTTCGCATTGGTGGAGTTGGTTGATCACGACTGGCTTGCTGATTTCCAGCTCTGGGATCTTTGTCGGGTTTGCGCCGCCAAAATGGCATCGAGAATCGGGGTGGGGTATGGTAATTGAACTTTCAAAAGGGCTTCAGAATGCGAATGGCGGTCAGGTTTCAGAAAACAGATGAACTTTTGCATGTTCCATTGATCGAATCCAAAAAGTAGATCAACATAGATCAGCTCGAACAATGCCATCAAACCCGACACCGGCAACCTTGACATCCAACAGCCGTGCACCTAAAAGATCAACCAAAACACCTGACAACACGCCCTTGCCGCCTGCAGAAACACCAAAAATCCAAGCCGACCTGATTGTCGATATACATTTAGCAAGTTCGATCCACACGTGCTCATTCTATTCTTACTTTTCCACCGTCAACAAAGACAAAATAGACAGAATACCACGTTTACTGATACAAAATGTTGTTTTTTCGGCTTTTGCCTTCTTACTCATGTCAGTTCGATGCATCATTTACCACCAACGCCCAATTGTAGCCTTTTTTAGTCATCGCAAGTGAAAACCTTCCCGAATAATGTGATACAAAATCGCATTCTCGTTTTGCTATTTCGATCAACTGGCCAGTTTCGATTCCGCGTTGATGGTATTGGTGGCCACTAGGCCGTTTAGTCCGCAAAAACTCGTTGACTGGCCAGATTGTTGCGTTTTTTTACGGATCGAGCAACGTCGATGGCGTCCGACATCGCCGTAACTTTTCGATTTGCATTAACTGGAGCATCAAACCCGTTTAGTTTGGACCAACATTTCGTGTTTCATCGTGCTGGACGGTATCGACCGACTATCGGGCGACCATTTGGCCATTTTGTCGTTCTGACATCGTTGCTTTTGTTGTCTTTTCCCCATTTTTACCAGTATTTACAGCCCGAAACTACCACCATGCCATCCCTGTCATTGAATACAGTACTCACCTTCCTGGCCACCATCATCCCAGGTGTCGCCGCCGACTTCTTCTACACGAGAAGCACCCCGTATTGTGGTCAGAATCGGTGCCAACGCGAGGACTACTTCCACTATTACAACTGCAATGATGGCACTTGTGATTTCAGTCTGCAGGTAACGACTATCTTGACTTATTTCCCACTTTAAACTCCCCATTACAGCCCTGGGTATTCACCATCATAGCCTTCATCGTGCTCAGCTTCTTGTTGAGCATCTTCTGCAGCCTTCTCAGATGCATCTGCTGTTCAAACCGACGATAAACACACCCATCCGAACACAAACTCCCACTTTCTCAAAACTTAAAGAGAAAATGTTGCCAAACTTGTCATTTTAAACCCAATCTATCTGTCGTATTCAGTTCAAAACTTTATTTGAACCATCCTCTCAAAAAGATTAACGAAAATAGACAAAAAACCTGAATTTAGATGAAAAACGGAGCTAATAAATGTGTCGTAAAAACAAAAAACACAAACACGTAGTAACGCAATTGACGACAATGAAAACAAAAAAGAAAGGGGAGAG
The DNA here is from genome assembly GCA_000341325.1 of Panagrellus redivivus. Taxonomy (NCBI): domain Eukaryota; kingdom Metazoa; phylum Nematoda; class Chromadorea; order Rhabditida; family Panagrolaimidae; genus Panagrellus; species Panagrellus redivivus. Next base: position 396,062 of record KB455573.1, on the reverse strand, counting down.
AGATAGAATTTACTTGCTGTCTATATACACTGATCAGTTGAAAACGGTATTATTCAAGTCAGTTGAGGGCGTTACGGACGATCGTTGAATTGCCATTCGTTGCGCTCCAGGCCTTCGGTGCAGTGCTTCAGAAGAACGACGCGGCGCTGGTCGACGTAGCGGTACTTGTCTTGGACCTGAAGATGGAAAAAGTTGAAATTATTGATAATGAAAGTGTGGAATAGACGTACCTTTTGCTTCAGGGCCACAAAATCTTCAGAACTCTCAATCTCACGCTCCAGGACTTCACTGAGTTGTTCGGTAGCCATTTCCAGATCGCATTGATTGTTTTCGAAGATTTGCGTGGCATTCGATGGAACGAGGTAGAAGGCAAAGGCGTACGTGTACATCAGCGTGCGACGGCACTTGTTCAATACGGTGACGGCATTGGTGAGGAACTGGGTTTCGATCCAGCTGAACTGCTGGGATTGCATCTGTTCGGCCTTTACTTTGATTTGGTCTATGAGCTGAAAAGGGTTTCAGTGAGAAATGCACGTGAAAAGAGCCAATGAAGTGGTAACTAACCTTGTTCTCAAGCTTCAAACTCGATTGATGATTCATAAAGCGATTGTAATAATGCAGATACCGCTGGAGGGCAGCACGCGAGTTCTCCTGGACCGAACGCGCATTCTTCGAGGAACCGTCCTCGTAGCGATTGCACGAGTACCATCCGGAACCATGGGGCTTCCAGGGACCGAGACACATCCAGCAGAATTCATGCTTGCAGGTCTGGCTGCGGCATGTCATGTGGTTGCACCCACCGTCCTTTTCAATGGTCACGTGACACTTGGGGCAATCCTTCGTGTTCGCATTGAGCCAATTCGACGTTTCACTGTCGTCGCTGCACTTCTTTTGCCACTTCTTCAAGAGCTCGCAGGTGACAGGTTCGTGCCATTCCATCGAACACGCAAAGCAGAAACACATGCCACAATCGCAGATGACGGCACGGCATTCAGCATGGGGTACCTTGATGACTTTCTCACAATCAGGGGCAGGGCAGTTGCGCAGGAGGTTGTTGCACTCGACGAAGCTGTTGGTGACTTTGCGCTTGTAGCTGCGCTGAGCGGCTGGGGACACCAAGAACTTGAGGGCGCATTCATCATCGACGACCATGTCGCAATCGGGGTGGGGGCAGGGAGCATAGGGCTCGGGATTCTCGGCGAAGCGGCTCGTGAGATAGCCATTCCAGCAGTCACTGCAGAAGCCATGCTTGCAAGTGAGGCCCAGGAGCGGCAGGTTGTCGAAGCAGACCGTGCAGAGACCGAGACCAAGTTGCTGCGGCTGGCCGACGGTGGCCTTATCAGTGTTGAGGGAAATTTTGAGTTTCGAAATGAATTCAGCGGGGTCGGCGGCGTCACAGAACCTTAAAGGAACGTTTTTATAATTGGTAATTGGCTAAAATTGGAAAACGATGACTTACTTGTCGCAAAGATCCTCCTTATTCCAACGGAATTTGTGCAGAAGAATCTTACAGACCTCGACGGGGAATCCAATGACCTGCGACGTCTCCTGGGCAACTTTGTTGAGCTCGGCAACGACCTGTGGCTGAGCGAGAATCTGAAAAAATATGAAAAATTTTAAAAATTTCGAAAGAAAAAAGCATTACAAACCTGAAAGTCTCGAATGCAGTCGTTGTTGGATTCGCCTTGACCCAAGTCGGCGGTTATGCCATCGTCATCGGAATAGCATTCATTGTCGGTTTCTTCCTCGCCGCCGCTGAATCCAGCATCATCGTAATCCATGGGAGGCATGACAAGTTAGCACAGCGAGAGCGGGACTAAAGCGCCGATGATTTCCCTGCAATCAATATGACATGTAGAAAAGACGGGTCAATACAACGAGGGACGGAAGTCGCGCTCCGAGAAAAGGCCACGCAGGGGCACACGGGAATGAATGAACTTTTTTCGGCAATTTCAACAGTTTTACATATCGACGGCCTCGAGGCTATTGGAAGTGGTCAGAAGGGCTTGCAGGTCACGGGATGGCGGCGGAAAAGGATCCACAGACTGGTCTTAACTCGCCGCAACTGAGCAAGACAACAAAGAATGAGACAAGCCAAACGAGCGGCGAAAACAGCCGGAGCCGCCACACGGACCGACAAACTCATGTGATGCTGCATAGGTCGTGCGGCCAGCAGGCAATTCAACCTTGGAACGCGTCGGGCGGCCCGGGGCGACTTGTTCATCGCGTGTTGCTATTTTGTGCTCCAGTTCGTGCAATGTCGATGGATGTCAACAAATGCCGGTCTTATCAGTGCGAGCGAGCTGTTTTATCTATTGTACGCTTATGAAATGGCGATCCGAGTTTTTAATTTGACTATCTGCGCGATTTACAAGCCGTCCCACTGAGGACGTGGTTTTCCCTCCAAGCGATCGTGCGGGCGTGTATCCGCGACGGGAGATGCACGTGTTAATTTTTGCGCGCGCGCGTTTCAATTGACGATTGAACTTTAACGCCAAAACACATTACTACTACGCTCGCTCTCACTTATGAAACACTTTGTTTAGTGTTTAAAAAATCGATCTCTCATGACCGCAGGCTGGTTGGCTGGGGGCCCCGCGCTGCGCTACAGGCTTTTTTGTGTTGAGTTGTTTGTTGCTGCGTTGCTGCCACAGGCAGGGGTCGGAAGGAAGGAAGGGAACGGCGCGAGTACACAGAGACCCCACTTTGCTTAACCTGGGGCAGCCCCAGGGTCATGACGGACACACTTGACTGCCTTGTTTCTTCCTTTTCTCCACGCCCTTCTCATTCGCGCTAGCTTTATTATCCCTTAAACCGTGTTGCCATCGGCTACGTACAACCTCTGGGGTGTTTCGGCTTCATACCCTGGGGCCATGTTGCTATTCCCATCCGGTGTTTGCTTTTCCGTGAACTTGTTTCAGCCGGCGTTTTTTGCGTGGGCATTATGATGACCCAGTTCGTTCTCATAATAAAACTTTCGCTCGTTTGCAGCTTTTGAAATGCCCAAGAAGAGTAAAAAGCGCGGCAAGAAACAAAGCAAACCGCCAGCATCGACTTCACCGCCGCCATCTGCACCCACGACGACGGCCACGATGAGTGCTGCAAAGAAAAAAGAACACCTTGCTGAAACGAGAAAGAATGAATTGAAACAGCTTCAGGTTCGCTTTTGGCACTTCTATTTATATATTTTAATGACGTCATCTGTCGACTGGTTCAAACATTCTCATAAACAAGTTATTTTAGGACAGCCTTAGCGCGTTCTTTAAACCTACTTCGTCCCGGCGGACTCGCGGCGCCCTTCCGCAGCAGCCACTCTCTAATCTCCACAATGAGTCATCCACGGAAAGCGATTCCTTCGACGACGATCGGAGGGCACATTCCCCGATGCCAGGGCCGTCAACAAAGGCGAAGAACTCGGCGGCGAATAAGCGGAAACCATCGAAGCAACAGCAGCAATCAAAGCCGAAAAGTGCCCGTGGCGGAAAGTCGAAAGAGCCGACGTTCGAGTTGCCGATCAAGTGTGATCGTGTAAATATTCCTCCGAATGGAGCTTGGGTCCATTGTCCGGACAAGATTCGACGCATGTACTACAAGGGCTATCTCTTCGAGAAGAAGCCACGTATCCATACGTTCTACGATCCCGAGAATCTTATTTCCTACTTTCGCAAGATGGAAAGACTAAATCGCCAGAATCCCGACTTCAAGAGCTACAAACTACCGCCAGAAACCGGCGATGTCAATCAAAACACGTCTCTCCGGCATCCTCGGCACTTTCGGACGTCCATCGAATTCACAAACTATGTATATAGCAATCCGACGTTTGTGGCAAAGTTTCGGTACAAGTTTCCGCAGGATCTGCTCGTCGAATATATCCAGTTCCGGATAGAATTCTGCGAGTTGCTCGACGTCCTTTCCCAAGTTGAAGCCATATCACTCCACACCGATTTTGCCGATCTCGAAGTCCCGAACTTCAAAGCTATCCCAGACAATGAACAAGAAAACATTCCAATGCCATCGACGTCCGGCGAATCAAAGCAGACGATGAATTCCCGCGCTCCAAGGCTGAAGAAAGAAATGTTGACGGAGTCAGAATCGGATTCCGAGATGGAGGAAGTGCGGTCTAACGGCTTCAGCGAGACTATGCTGGAAGTGCGGTATCGGCTAGACGACTTGGATCTTAAACCTGATTTGAAGGTGCCAACTGAATGGAAGAACATGCTGGCGGACCTGATGCTTCATGATGAAGTGCCATCAACTTCGGCGAATCTGAATGTTCGTTTATTTCTGCTTAGATTTATCTTCTTTTTCTATTCTATTTTTGAAATAAATAACATTTATTCCAGAAAAATACGGGTAACAAACGTATCGCCAGCAGTCTGGCAAACAAACCATCAACTTCGCAAAATCGCTTCGCGTCCTACACGCTTGATAAGTGTATAGTCGCTTCAATTGTGGCTTCTCGACGGCTTGTCCGACGGTCATGTCGAAGTCTGCTCCTCCGAAACCACAACAAAAACGCCATTCGGAAGTATCTGCACATAAACCAACCAGCTTTGACGTCGATGCCATCCTCACCGTCCACTATCGAAGCCTGTGATCACGCTGACGTTTTGAATCGGTTACCAGAAGACGTCATGCCTGTCTACAAGGAAGTTCTCTGTGCCGTTGATCAGAAGAAGCGTGGCAGAAAACCCAAAAACAAAGTCGTTCCGACCCATGTGATAACGAATGGCTATCGGATGGAAGCGCTTTATTCGACCAACTTTCCGGATGACCTTGTATATAGCACTTCTATGTTCATGTGTGAAAGTTGTCTGTCGCCGTTCCATCTGCGGGATCTCTATGATACGCATAAGGTTTGTTTTTTGCTAATCCTTCATTTCGTTAAGTTTTGACTTTCAGAATCTCGGCTGCATCCGATTCAGTGGCGGAAAAGAGATCTACCGCGACCCCACTCTAAACCTTGTCGTCATTGAGTTCGATCCGGAGGTGCTACCGATCATTGCGAACCGCGTAATTTCTTGGGCAAAAAGCTTTGTCGCGAAAACAGGCATTGAGGAATCGGAATCGTCGCAAATGTTCTACGTTTTGATGAAGTTTGACACTAAAGAGAAGGTTTATCATTACATTGGAGCGTTTACGAGGGTAAGCAAGCTTTCTTTTGTATTTTTTCAACTTAAAATTGGTGATGTTCAGCCGAAGAAGCCAATTCGCCACATCAACCTGACCTTCATCACGGTGCTTCCATGCTATCAGCTCCAAGGCTACGGTCGTTTCATGGTTGCTTTGAGTTTCCTGCTGAGCAAGAAGGAGCACATTCCCGGGATGCCGATGCGACCATTGAACTACGCTGCCGATCAGATGTACTGCAAGTTCTATCTTGATAGCTACTATGAGGCGGCCTTTGCGTTTTGGACGAATATCGGTGGTGCCCCGTTTGCCGCAGATGCCAAGCAGAAGCTGACGATTGACTACTTGGAATCCACCACTGGCATCTGCGCGAAAGATCTTCTACTCGTGTTGAAACAGCGGAATTTGATCCGGATTGACTCCAATTCGATCGAATTCATCGTCAATCGCGGTTCTTTCACTGATCACATGCGGTCGCTGAAGGACAAGAAGACGCGTATCGTTCCACACGACAAGCTTCTCAAATGGGAACCATTCATGAAACCTGCGACTATTCTTACCCGTGCGATTCAACCGTTGGTGAAGCGAGGCCGCAAGTTGGCGACGAAGATTCAGTTCGATCCGAAACCGTTTGTTGACAACTTTTCGGTTGAACCGCCATCTCCGCCGAAGCCAGCTTCAAAACGCCGTCGGTCTACAGTCAGCGGTCGCCGCCGAGCTCCTGAAAAGAAGGCCGAAGTTGTTGTTCCACCAACGAAGAAGCCCGGACGTGCAAAACCTGGTCCAAAGCCGAAGGCAAAAGTCGCACCACCACCGAAGGCACCAGCCCGTGGTCGTGGTCGTCCTGCACTGCATCGCGCCCCGGTCGAGTTTACGGATTCCTCGAGTGATGATAACTTGGACGATGACTCTCCAACGCCACCACCGGTCCTTGAAAGAGCCGTTCGCGGGCGGAAGCGTAACGTGCGGGCCAGTCAGAAGCCACCGGTGATCGTGCCCGAGGAGCCTGTAGCGATGGATGCGACGGCAGAAACCGAGACATCGGTTGAAACTGCTCCACCGCCGCTTGAGCCCGTCGAAGTTGAAAAGCCGCAGCCAGCGAGCCCGCGGGTTACTGAATCACGTGCGTCGAGGAATCGTCGGCACAGTTCTGGTAAGTTTTGCCCTTGTTTTCCGATTACAAAGTCTAAATTGGTGCTTTCCAGATGACGACGAAGTCCAACACGTACGTGTCCGCATTCGTGGCAGTTCCCTCGAATTGAGCTCCAGCGACGAAGACGATGACATTGCCGATGTGAATCGTCGGAATTCTCGAAAGCGTGCTAGCCACACGGACGACAATCCGGCGAATGATGCCGATGTAGGTGCGACATCACCGAAACGAGCCTCCCATCATCCGTCAATTTCGCCGCCTCCACCAATGCAACTTGAATCGAACGGTCCGATGTCACCACGAGACGTGAATATGGACGGCTTCAATGACGACCACGATTCGCCGTATGCCCTCGGCCCGTATACCGCTGAAATCATGGAATTGGTCGAGGAAGCTATGCCGCGGGAACGCTTGACCGAAATGCCGAAGCTCGCTGCTGCGCCCGTCCTTCAATGCGCCGTCGATGAAAGCAACCAAAGTGGCACCCTTGATGACGACAACGACTCCCCGCCGCCATTGACACCCCAACGCGTCGGAGAAGAGGACCAACAATGCTCGACTGGTGTGCCGTCGCCTCAGGGCTTTCCGCCGACACTCGATCATGCTGCATCTGGTCCACCACTTCTGACGGCAGATCATTCAGTACAAATGGAAGCCATGGATGCTGTTGCATCGGAGCCGGAGCCGAGACTGTCCCAGCATTCGCTCAATCTTGGTATGGCATCGACGAGCGGGCCTGTCCCCATGGAAGACGTTCAAATGAATGCCGTCACGACTCCGATGGGTCCAGCTTCTGCACCCACGCAAAGCATGCCGCCGCTCCAGCCGCAGAATCAACAACAACACAGCCAGCACTCGTTACAACAGCAACATTCTCTGCAACAGCAGCACTCCCAACAGTCTTTGTGGCCGATGCCGGACGCCCAAGTCTCGCCGATGATGAACATGCATCCGCAATCGTATTCGAACAAGATGGACTTTGTGATGAATCCAACGCCGCCGTCGAATGCCAACAATGCAGGCCCTTCGAGCCTCACGTCGCAGCAGCAAATGAGCATGCCACCGCCGCTGGAGGAACAGCAGCCGCATCCGATCATGCCGTCCCTGATGCCGACATCGGTCCCCCAACCTGCCCCACCGCCACCGGCCAAGAAACCTTCGAAACCGAAGAAGAAGAAGGACCCTCCCCAGCCAGCTATTCCGTCACAAATGCCTGGCCCGTCAACACTTGGCCAACAACACTATGGCTTTAACTCGAACATGCCCATGGGCTATGATCCCGCCGCGATGAATCTCTTCAATCAGTACTACTGCCAACAAACCAACCAATACCGTTACCCAACGAACCAACAAGCCTGGGGCGCAGCTAATCAGTCAATGCCGAACCCCTACAACCAACAAGCCTACCCAGGACTGATGCCGCCGATGCCATATCAGTCGATGCCCAATTATCAAATGATGGCTTCAATGTCCGGAATGGCCGGCAACCCGGCCAACTTTGGCATGACGCCCCAAACGCCCTACGGTGCCCCGAGGCCATCGATGGGCATCCCTCCGCAAGCAGCCGCCGCGCCGAATCCCTATTCATATGGCTATGATTACGGCAATAACTACAATGGATGGTCGATGCCAGACGCAGATCAACAAGCACGAGGTGTAAATAATGCTTTATTTGGCGCAAACAATGATAAGAAAGCCATTCCCGATTACGGTCGTCGATAACTTAATGACGTATCCCTCCCTATAATAACACATATTACGAAAAACACAGTTTTAATTTACTTATATGCTTTAACACAAGGTGATTGATTGATTCTCAGGATGCAGGTTTAGCCCTTTTCTTGCTACTTATATGATGTTTTTACTGGTTATGTGAACGATTACAGTTTAATTATGTTATATTTATTGAGTACTTATGTTGTTGTATGATGAATGAAAGTGAAATTGATAAACGAATCTCAGAAAGGGCGTCTTTAGAGGGAATCAGTTTTCGTAGCCGCGGCGGTCATGACAGGTTCATTGCTATCGGAAATCCGTGACCCGGACGATGGCCTAGATGCGCCAATGTTAGCCATGTTGATGGTCGGCAAAGCGATGAGTGCCATCAATCCGACGATGGCAGGTTGGCTGCGTTCGGCCCATTCTCTCATGTTTCTGAAAACTACCGTAATGAAGTTTGCGTGTTGTGTTCACGCATGGCTTATGCGTGTTTATGCTGCCTCAAATTGGTGTTTAGTGAGTCAATGAACCCATTTTGTAGTTAGGGACATGGCCACCGGGCACCAAAGCTCGTTTGTAATGACATGGATGCGCGGTGGCGGTGTACTGTGAAAACTGTATGTGAAAGGTTCAACTTACGTGACCATGCTGACAAGGTCCTGAAAATGGATACCAATTAGAGCCATAATTAAGTGGTTTCAACGACAATTATTACATGCCAAAGTATAGTTTGCCCCAAACGTTGTAATTTTCTCCAAAAAGCAATTACAACCCTTCGAAAATGTTATCACGTCACAACACGGAACCCAAAAAAACTAATTACCTGATACTTGGCCAGTGTGTCAAGCATCTGCGGATCCATGCTCGCATTTTTCATCAGCTTACTGCCGATGAAATACGCCCCTGACAACTGCCACCAAAATGTTACAAAACCATACACAAAAATGGCTACAAAGGCTGATTTGCCAAAACGACTTCGCTGTAATTTGTGTTTTTTAAAGAAAAATTACACAAATTTGCCAAACACCACTTACGTCAGCATGACTAGTGCCCCTCATTCCGCAGCAAATGACCACAAAAAAGATGAACAGCATAATTAAAAATGTCACGATGAGTAATGCCAACCAGATGACATGGTAGATTGACAGTGGATCGGGTTCTAGTTGCATGTCTTTCCATGGCAACGCCTAAAAAGTGACAACAACAATCAGCCAGTTGTAACAGCTGCCGTTTAGCGACAATTTTGAGAAAATTATAGCCTTTTTTGGTATGCAAATTGTATAAACAGATTTAACACCTGACGGTATCACATTTTTTTGTTATTTCGAGCCATTAAATTAGGGACCGGCAGGTAAAAATAGATTTCGACCAATTCGGCTGCAATCGGTCTTAATCGACGCCTAATCACCGTAGATTTTGATTGGAAAAGGAATTGGATTTTTAAAAAAATCATAAAGGCCCGAAAATGCCGAAGAAAGAGCGCAAAAATCCGAAAACTTTTTCCTGGGGGACTCGCGTTTCGTTTCCGTCGACCCTCGTTGTCACAGGGTACGTTTTGCCAAGCCCCTTGTTGCACGCGTTTTCTCCATTTTT
>KB455573.1:350509-385425 GCA_000341325.1 Panagrellus redivivus | reverse complement strand
ACAGTACCCTGATGGAACACGCTCAGGGTGACCGAGTGTTCTCCGCCTGCCGGTCCCTACATTAAATGGCAAAATTATCACAAAAAGGCGAAAACTCACCCTTAAATAGGCGTAAATCCCAGGAACAACATCAACAATGATGATAAAAGGTAGCCAGAAGTAGTGTTGAAACCCCTTGGAACTTGTCCTTGCGCGCATTATCGTCTCTATGAAAAGAACCGATGTCGTGCTACAGTATACCGTCATGTACCATTGGACGACTGCGGGCTTCAGGGCTACGATCATGCTTTTTGCCGTGAAATTGGCCATTCGGATGAAGGGTAGTTGCTCGTTTTGGGCGATTACTGCCGCCTGAATTGGGGTTTAATTGCTAATTGGTATACTGTAGGTTTAAATGGTGCACTTACAAGGTAAATGAAGTTACAAATAGACAGATTGACAGCATACCACCTCACTCCACGGAAATTCCGACCATTTTTGACCACTACAGTGACCAATACACCGACAGAGGTTACAATGCCAATGATAAAAACTGCTACAATGGCCGAAAAGTCAGACACGTTGGCGACGCTATAGCCAGGCGTCGTGACGTCTTCGAAGCCGCTGTAATCGAACTCGTCGACATTGGTCAACGCTGACCGGGGGGTCGTCACATTTGGACGAGGAGTCGTTACAGACATGGTGGACTACCTCCACGGCGTGATAAGACGACTTTTTTGATAGTCAATTAGACTTTTAGCGCCAAATTCGCCGTCAAAACACGCTTCCAAGTTGGAATATGGGACAAACACGGCTATCAAGCTTGCTTGCTTCAACCTGTCGCATAATGGCCCCCAGGGCTTGACTCCTCCCTCCAGTCTCGAACGAAACGCAAGTCGTCATGGCACCTAGGCGCTGTGCGCGGAGGCGCCGTGCAGCTTGAACCGAAAAAAAACAGCAAACAGCCTTCGACCTGATAAGCTTCACCGACCAGTATTAAACAAAACTTGGTCTTGGTCCTCTGGGTGTCTCTCACGTGGACACCATATTGTGATGCCATAGTTAGAAGCAATAGACGCGTGAATGTAAAAGAACCTATTATGGTTAAGAATTGCGTGAACTTGCTCTTGACTACAAAAAAGTAAACAAACAAAGGCATTGCTTTCTTTTAAAAAAGGGCAAGTTTCTGGAATATGAACTTTGACCATAAATGCAAAGATATACTACGCAGGTGCGCGGAACAGAAAGTTAACTTTACAAATTTATGATACTTCTTTAACAGCATAACTTGCACTCTTACATCTAATTACGACCATGACAAATTGACAACTTTGTAGAAACAATCTAAATGTGAAAGTGCATGTGATGTCGATGTTTGACTCAAAATTGTCATGTTATAAGTCGTATTTGATAGGTTTAAAGCCGGTAATTTTGTCTTTTCTAAGAAATTAACTTTAAGATAAACATGTGTAAACTTTACCCTGTTTTAAAGTCGAACAAAGTTTGAAATTCAATGTTGGCAAATAGTGAGTCATTGAAACTTTTGGGAATACCACCAAAACTGCCACCGTATTTGCGGAAGCAACTAGACCGGCACGAAATCATTGTCATGAGTCATGACACATCTTTCGGGTATCAAAAACTTCCTTTACGGATGCAGTTTGATTTAAAATGTTTCAACTGAATGTCAAACTGTGGATAAATGTGTCATTTTATCTAATCTTTGTAATTGGCTTCACGTCAGCTGCGATTGATAAGGGTTTCATTGAAAAAACCGCCTTATCAAATGCTCCAAATCAAATTGTTTGTACGTACTTTCCTTTATTTACTACGCTTAATTTGATAAAAACGTACGATCTCACTAAAATAGCTTTTTTCAGCTGCCGAATTGGTGTGTAGCGATAGGGACATGCAGCTACATGTTTTATTGGAAAAGCCGTTGACGCACTCGGCCAGGATTTACGTCAAAGAACAGTCGGCCGATCCACGATGTGTACATCATTACGAAGCCAATTCGGATCACAATGCCCTCATGTTTAGGGTGCCGCTATCGACATGTGGCATGCAACGGATTCAGCAAAAAACGGTAAAAGATCAAAAATTGAAACAAAAAGTTTGTCAAAAGTATGAAAACGTACGAATTCCAGCATCGTTTTTCATTTGTAACTTCGGTTGTCGTTTCGTTTCATCGCTTCTTTCTTTCAAACCGCGATCGTGGATTTCGGTTATCTTGTGATTACGCTGATGTCTATACACCGCCGCAGGCTACTGTAACTTCAGGAATTGGAGTAGAGTAAGTAAAACTGTGCCATTTTGCCGAAAAAACTTAAAAATTGCCAGAGAACAAACAGAATCCGACGTGAAAAACATGTACCCAGAAGTGGCAGATTGCTCCTATCAGCTGTTTTCCCGCACTCGAAATGCCACAATCTCCTTGGCCGCCACGACAGTCCACGTTGGAGATGAACTGGAACATCGATGGTCATGCAATGGGCTCATGCCAGGGCAGTTCGTCTTCGTTCATGACTGCACTGTCAATCCGGAGTTCCCGATGGACGAAGGTGACCCCATTCTGGTAGATTCTTATGGCTGTGTTGTCGATGACGCCGGAATTGGCCAAATTATGTACTCAAATGACGGTTTTACGGCCTACTCAAGACATCAGGCTTACAAATTTGCAGATTATCCAAATTTGTTGTTCAAATGTGCTTTGACTATCTGTAGGGCTGACACTTGTGTATTGAAGGATGGCAGTTTTGTCAGTTTTGTAAGTTTGACCTTTTTAACACCGTAAGTTTTGTTGAAAATGCCACTTCCAGCCCCCAAACTGCAAAAACCACACCCGCACAACCCGTTCCACATCTACAATCATACCTGACAATTTGAAATCCATCGAATTATCAGAGCTTGTCCGCGTTGACGATTCCTCCCTCGAAGGCACGCAATTGTCGCCAAACAAGCCCCAGGTCACAGACACATCCACTTTGTCAACATCAGTTCACACGAATCAGCCCCGTGAGTGCACCATTGCCATTATTGTTGGCGCTTTTGTCTGTTTACTTGCATTTTTGGTGCTGATTGTCGTCTGCATTCGTAAACAAAGCAAATGTCAGCATTGCGCATGTGAACGTTGATTGTTTTTTCTTTGAATTCATTTTTATGACGATTTGTGTATTTATCATCATTTTCATTTGGCAATTATAAAAGTCGTCGACAATTTGTCATTCATAACGTTTTTAAAAAGAACAAAAACTGCAATAAGTGAAATTTGAAATGAGAACTTAAAAAGTGCCAATCACATTTGACATGTATGTATGTATAAAAATCAATAATATCAAAGATGGTTTAAAAACAAACAAGTTATTTTTGGGATGGTTACAAAAAATACGGTTTTCATTATTATATCTTTAGGAAGAGTTTTTCTGTAAAAAAATGCATTCATCGGGTTTTACGGCTTCTTCTTGGTCATCATGAGACAAAATTCTGAAAAGAAGTTTGTAGGAAGTGGGTTTGGAGGTTGAAAGTTACCTTGAAAGTTAATTTTTCCATCATTGTTAACATCAACGTGCTTGTAGATGGCCTTGATCTCCTGATCGGTAAGTGAATGACCCATTCGTTGGAAAGCTGTCCTCAGCTCGGAACGGGTAATGTGACCATCGCCGTCGACATCAAGCTCTTCGAATACGGCTTTCAAAGATAGACTGAGGGGGTTGGCATGTGCAATTGTGAGAAATTCTAAAAGATTTCAAGTTTTTAATACGTTTTGATTAAAATTTTGATAGAATTTCGTGGAATTGTCAAAAGTCACACCTGTAAAATCGATATTTCCATCATTATCCTTGTCGGCAGCATTAAACATGGCATTGAGTTCCTCTTCCGTTGGAGATTGACCCATTTTAATCATGACGGCACGGAGTTCGTCCTTCTGGATGAATCCATCACCGTTGAGATCGAATTCGCGGAAGATTCCGCGCAGATCTTCCTCGCGGATTTCACCAATGTCGGTTATCTGCAAACAAGTTTTGAACAACCGTTTCGATTGTGAAACTTTTGACGCAGTTTTAAAATTTTGTTTCGTACCTCAGCAGTTTTGTCATTTTTCTTATTTTTCTTCGAAATACAGGCCCCCATAACGGTGCAACAGGTTAGAAGGCACTATTCAGGCGGTGTCAATGTGATATTTGTCAACTGTCAATACACGTGGAAGATCACTGAAAACATTTTGATTCCATTATGACGGAATTTCGATAAATAGAAACGAAAAAAGGATTTGACCGCAATGTCAACACCCGTTAGAAGTTGTCAATGTGAGAAGGCGGAAGGAATGGGCCTTGCAAACATAGCAACACACCGCGTCCTTCACAAGTTTCATGATAAACACAGGTTAGAGGCAAATTGTAGCACGATGTGAAGGAACGCAAAACAAAAAGTCAAAAAGGAAAGTGATCAAAGTTAATTTGAATTAAACGGTTTGTATACTGGCTACCGTAATTGGGCGAGGAAATGAAATTTGGCAAAGATCAGCTATGGTTAAGTTTGAATTGATAGCCATCTTTGGTCAGATGCGTGGATGGCACTGTTGAATGAACTTGACGCTGAACTACATAAAATCCCCGCGATTTCAGATTAATATTTAATGTGAAAGACTCTGTGACAACAACACAGCTGAAGGAAGGGAAAGGGAGGAATCTCATCGTCGCTACACGCCCCCATTTCCGTTGCCTCTCATGAATCAAATGTATATGTATGCAGGAGTCCTTTTTTGCATTCTCGCCTCCCGACAATGGGCACCACCACCACCATCACAAAACATTGTGACGGAAAAGCAGGGTTGTTGTCGGGGTGGCAATCGTGTAAAACGACGACAACAGTTTTTCTTATAGACAAAACATGCAAAAAGAAGAGCAAAGTTGCATAATGTACCACGATAATGGCATGTTGGCTTTCAGAAAGCGCAGATTCAGAAAAACAATGCAAAGCGAAGTACTCAGAGACAGTGTTTACGTGTTTTGGGGTGGAAGAATCATTAGATTAGTGACATTAGTCTGATGGAATGGGGTGGACATATGGAATGGACTTCATTTTGATGGATCTTTTATTGGGGTTCAGCTGGAACCGATGGGTCTGGTGGCACTTAATCTTGTAGAAAATGTTTAACCATGAATGCTTTGGGTTGACACAACTACTAATGTGATACAGTATACTTACGAAAATGCATTGTAATTTTGTTTAAAAACGATCAAACGCAAAAGTCTTGATTTTCTCATATTTTTCAACTAACAACAAATTCTCATACCAATAATGTAGCGTTGTAGAGCATGGGAAAGAATTTACGCTGACTCTTTTTCGAAAAATGCAACATCAAAAAAAACCGTTTAAAACAGTCATTTCTGATTGTAGCCACGGCTACCGTATACCCATGCCATTTACAGGTACAAAAAATCATGTTCCAATCATCGAAAATACTTTTTGGGGCTGATTGATTAGATAAATCACTAAACGGAAGTAAAGTATGACTAAACGCAAAACGACCCCACTCATCATGAATGACGACGACTGAACCCGCTGTCTTCTATCAATAGTAACTTCGACCCGGCGGCGTGTCCTCCCCCGACGAACTAAGCCGCTTCAACACATGAAATCATGTAGGTACCTACGTACTTCCCCTGTGATTGCTAGCCGAGGAACCCCCCTTGGGATCAATCGGCCCCCAGCGCCCGCAGGGCAATGACGACGACACAAAAAAGCGCAAAATGAGAAGGGCCATAAAAATCATGGCGTCCATTAAGGCTGGACGCCAAGCCGTCTGTCCTTTGATTCACGGCTGACAGCTTCATTTTTTCGGGTTTAGTTCAAATGTTGCAGCTTGGCTGGGTTGGATGGGCGGAAGCGAAATGAGAGCCTCAGTTCAACAAAATGTTGCGACGTCTAATGTGGCGCGTGTATGGTGAAGATGGCCTCCCTCTAATGGGCCCCCGAGACAAAAACAGTGACATGGAAACGCAATAACAATGTCAAGATTGAGTGAAACAATAAAGGGCCAGCAAAATGGGCAACGGCAAACATTAAGATGATCACAAACAGACGGAGTAATGCAATGCATGGTGTATGTTGACATGGGTTGGGTTGGGTACGTGTGCCTTCTAATGGCATTACCACAGGGACCTTGTCAGAATGGTTCTCTCAAACACAAGCACCCCTTTTAACAGGTCTAAAGGTCTAATGATAGACTTGTATGCCTCCCCGCAGGCCGCAGGCGAGGGGTAAATTAATCTGTGTTCATGAAGGAACGCGTTTATAGGGGGCCAAAATAGGCACGAATTGAACCAAGTCGACTTAATTGGTGGAATGTATTGCAACTGTCAACTGTATTACATCCAAAAAAGGGAGAAACAGCAATAAATTGGCTACAAAAAGGTAGATTTTTACACGCACGCGTTCGATTCGTCGATTTCTATCGCAAAAACGAAAAGGTACAACCACAAAAGCGAAATTACACGTTCTCCAGCATCAGGAATCGACGTGTGAGCGATTGCTCGACTTCCTTTTGACTGAAGGAGACCAGTTTCAGGGGCCTCAAGGCCGACCGAATCATGCACACATGCAAAAAGGAAAAACTGGGGTGGGTGCAAATAAATAGGATCACCAAATAGGACCATTTTGGACTTACATTGTGTTACTGTAGTCTTAAAGGGCAGAGGTAACCAACCGAAAACCGTTGAAATATGTAATGGAATGGAAGAAGGCTTAGATCGGCGTCAGTTCAAGGGGCTTAATCTCCTTCCTCCTTTGCATCGTTAACACTCCCCATCTCGTCCTTAAATTTAAAGCCCCTTTGGTCCCCGATTGAATGAAGAATGCATGCAGTTTTCACCGTTTTCACTGTGCTGGTATAATCGCTATTCGCATTCCGTCTAATTAATGTTATGTGATGTCGAGGGCGCTTCTCCTCCACGAAACAATGACGCACTCCAACGGCCTTCTGTCATCGGTCGGGCTGGCGGTTTGACGCATGCCCTGAGGGCGCTATGAACCAAACCAAGGAAGAAACAGCTCAAAATAGTTCACATCAGTTGGTCCATCGAAAGCACCCAATCGATTCGAGTGGGTTCACACTTCGTCATGGCTGTTCAACTTTTTTTCCAATCTATGGAACAAGGGCAATGGCGGTGACGCCCTTTGAATCGGGTCCTCTTTGAATGATGGTCTATCGCACTTTAGGGTGCACCCGACTTTAATCCGACACTATCACGGAACAACTTCCTTCAGCAGGCCCCGAGGGCATAAATCACGCCAACAATAGCAAAGGCTTCTTATCGACGGCCGCAGCCGTCGGCAGCATTGAATCGTAACGCTATTTTTGATGACTCGCGGCGGCATCGATTGAATCATCGACCAGAAAACACACCGATAAAATAATAAAAACTCTACATCATTGTACGTTTATTTTATTGGAATGCACTCCAAAGGGCGAGAAACAAAAGAAATCAATTAAAATTAGCTATTAAAACGATATAAACCAAACTAAAACTAAGCATCAAGCTCCATGGCTTCGACTTCCTCATAGAGCTCTTTCTTGACCTCTTCGACCTTGCCCTTGCGCTTCAAGTGGAGCTTTGCCGCTGCCGTCGCTTCGACGTACCGCAAAAACTTCGAGGTCGGTTTCGGCGAGAAGAAGAGGACCTTCTGATTGCCTTCGGCCTTCTCGAAATCGACGGCACTCACGTAGAGGAACTTCTTATCGCACCATCTGGTGAGATGCATGATGAAACCCTTGGACTTGTACCGCGAAAAGGCTTCTGCCTGGGGGGTCAGTTCGATCGTGGCGGAGGGGTCGACGTGCTTCTGAAAGAGCAAAATTAGACTTCATCAAACACAAATCAGAATCAGCCCACCTTCAAGAAAGCTGCCATATGCTGCGACTGAAAGTTGATCTTGATATGCCGCATCTTCAGCAACTTGATCCGATTGATTCGCTGAATCTTGTTCACGGATTCAAGCCAATTCTTCGGGTAGTCCAAGCCCTTGATATCAATTGCCAGAAAATCCGTGAATCTCAGCAGGAAAAAGAGCTCAACAATGCTCAGCTTTTCAGGACCGACGAGGACACAGCCAACCAAATCGACCTTGTACATGGAGCCATAGGCGAGGATGCCCGTGAGATCGGCCTTGGTGAGACTGGCACCGACGAGGTGGATCTTCTTTGAGAAGAAATGCCAGTCCTTTTGAAGGAACTTTGAGAAGAAGCTCGCATGCACGGAATGGGCGTGGACATTGCCGGTTACAACGACATTGGACTGGATATCGGCTTCACTGATCTGGGGGTTGGTTTTGAAGAACTGAAAAAGAACACTCAAAGTTGTGCCGGTATACTGTAAGTGTCTGTGCTTACCTTTGCCGTGAATTCAGTGCCTTCAAACTCACTTGTACACGCGAAGCTTCTCGTCTTTGTGTAATCAATGTCCTTCCTGGCATAATCGAAGAATCCCGTCGCAACGTTTACCCGAGATCGATAACAGGGGCCAAGAAGCTCGCCAAGGCGTTCCTGCGCCAAAGACGTGAGATTCGCGACCTTGGGGAAGTGCTTGTAGCGGCCCGGCGGAGGGAAGTTGTGGACCGGGTCGGAGAATAGGCCTCTCTCTTCTGAAATCAGACCCATTCAACACATTCATGCGTATAGAAAGTCGAAACCCACCAAGCCTACTGTGCATCAGCTCCAGTTCGGAATCAGACTCCACATCCATATCACCCGCTTCATCGACACTACCCATAATTGGCAAAATTCCTTAAAATGATTGCATAATTTCAAAACGACACATGAAAAGTTGAAAATATGCATGGTCAAAGAAACCAGACAAAAAGCCCATTGAAAACGGCAAAATTTTTTTACCTCAAAAACTTTATTAAACGTAAATCTCAAAAATTTACGACAATCACAAACAATGGAAACCCTTGACCGCTAATGAGTCCCGTGCAAAGAAAAGTAAAGCCCCCTGGCCCCGTTACGCTTATCAATAATGGAAACGGCAAATCGCTTGTTGGGATCGGTGTCGTCGAACTGGTCCTTCGAGACGTGAGCCCAGTCATCCGCGAAGAACTTGGTGATACGCGTGATGATCGTCTTGGTCTTCGCGTTGGGAAATTCAGTCTTGGCCAGGAAGATGTGGATTTGATCGGCATTGGGAGCGACATTTTTCTGAAATAACGTCACTTTAGACACTTAAAACTAAAAAGAAGAAAAAACTTACCATGAAAGTGTTCCAATCACTCAAGGTAAAGTTGAAAGCCGCATTGCGAATCCGGAAGAATTGCAGCATGCCATCATGGTTATGGAAGCTTTTAATCCAGTTCTTATCAAAGACGATGCCTTCCACGTCCAAATCGATGCGGGTAGCCCGACGGATGAAAGTCGCAACTTCCGAGATCATCACCCGATTTGTGAGCTTGCTTCGCGTGATGGCGAATCGGTTGATACCGCGACCGTAGGCGAGAAGGTCGTAGAATTCATCGCGGCCCAACGTGGACTCATCGATGAGAAGGTTCTTCACGTGGAAGTGCCAATTGCGTTCGACGAGCTTTGTGATAAATCCGGCTGGGAGATGCTCCGCGATGATGCTCACGTTGACAACCATGTTCACAGGAATTAAACTGTCCTCCATCTCGGGATGGGCAAAAAAGCTCTTCTTCTTCTTGCCAAAGCCTTGCTTCGGCTCCGGCAGCGTGCCATTACTCGGAGTAAAGTGCAGCCGATGGATGTAGCCGAACCGCTTCAAGTTCAGCCTGACGTCACAGATCCTGTTGATGGTGTTCACGACTTGGGGACCGTTGATCTGGATGGCACGACGCAAAACCGTGGAAGGGAACTTCTTGATATCGGCAGGAGGGTGCTTCTCGGTGTTCTTTTCTGGGCTGCGGCGTCGGCGAACCCTACGAGGCGACGGCTCGATGAGATTGTCTGAAAAGGGTGACATTTAGACACCCTTAAATAAAATGTATAATACGTACGATGCAGCATCTGAATCATCTGCAAGTGCTGACCCAGGGCGTCAACGCCCAAGTTGAAATGGTCCAAATCATCAAACATGTCATCAGAATCGTAGTTGTAGTCCTCATCATCCACATCCAATCCAGCATAGAATTCGTCGCCCTCGGCTATATCGTCATCGTAATAATCCATCGTTGTGTCCGATCGAGATCTAAAAATATATATAAAGTAAGATTTCGGAAACGAAAACGTCAAATTAGACAAAAGCGCGTTTCAGATCGAAGCAAATCATCAAAATCAAAGCCAGGATGATGAGAAACGCCAAGTAGGGCAAAAGAGGGCAAATCACGAGGCGATCGAAAACGCTTCCAAATGGACGTGAAAAGCAATCCACGTAAAACACGAAAGCATAAAAACAACAACGATATTAAAAAGAAAATCAATGAAAAAACGCGAATGCAGCCGGCTGGAGTCACGATTTCACAATGGCGGTTGTGAAATTGGAACCGCAAAGGGGTTTCGACGCCTCGGAGGGCGAAACCTAATCGATAGACGTGACATTGTGGGTCGTGGGTGGCGAGCGAGTGACCACAGCCAAGTGGTTGGCTGTGTTGGCCGAGCACACACTCATCTCATTAATCGGACCCACACAGCTCGGACTTGCCCGCGACGGCGATTTTTGCAATTCAAATTTCAATATTGAAAAAGCATCGAAAACTTGCAACCTGGGAACAGCTGATTTTGTTTACAACAACCAAAGTTGTTTACATAAACAAACTTTCGCTCCGAGACAACCAACTTTTTTCAAAAAAGTATTTTCAGCGTTCAAAAAACACAAAAGGTTCCACACATTACAAAGTTTAAATACTTATAAATTTATTTTTTGAAACTTTACACATTCCGGAATGTCAATTACAAACGCCCACATTGACGAAATTAAAGTCCTAATTAAACAAGTCACGGATCACGGTACAATCAATCTAAACATTGTGCTTCTGGATCCACAGAATGACATTC
The DNA here is from genome assembly GCA_000341325.1 of Panagrellus redivivus. Classification (NCBI taxonomy): domain Eukaryota; kingdom Metazoa; phylum Nematoda; class Chromadorea; order Rhabditida; family Panagrolaimidae; genus Panagrellus; species Panagrellus redivivus. The sequence continues at coordinate 374,444 of KB455573.1, read as the reverse complement.
AACACGACGTCGATCTCAACATCGACTTCGTCAAGAGCGTGATTGGACTCGGGATAGTACAGCACCTTGTTTTCGACGCCGTTTTTGCGCAGGATACGGATCAGATGGCGGAAGTGTGGGGGCACACGGAGGTCCTTTCCGCCGATGGCCAACAGGTACGGTGCCGAGATGTTGTGGGCGCGTGCGATCGGGGATCTGGCGAGCATGGCATCGGAGAGGGCGGGGTCGAGAGCGGCGTCGATCTGGTTGGTGGCACCGTTGGCTTCGAAGGCACACCAATCGGGGATGTCGGTGATGTCGAACATGGCTGGAAGGGTTAGGAGTTAGAATGGGCCTTAGGATAGGAAAAAGGGCTTACTTCTGATGTTGATGACAGGGTTGAGGGCTACGACGGCTTTGAACTTTGTCTGAAAAGAAAAAAAAATGTTTTTGGTTGGAAATTTGAAAAAGGGTGGGACTTACAGGTTCCTTTCCGGCCAGATGGGTCACAAGGAATCCACCATGAGATCCGCCAACAATGGCAATCCGGTTACTGTCGAGTTGGGGGTACTTTTCGAGGGTTTCATCAATGGCATCCAGACAGAACTGGACATCGAGATCGCCGACGTTGCCGGGGAGCTTTTGAACGTATTCCTCGGTGTAGCCAATGGAGCCGGGGTAGTTGATCTGGACGACGGCAGCGCCTTCGGAGACGAGCAGGCCGACAGTGCGACGGGGCCATCTGAAACAACCTCAAACCTAACAAAACTTCAAAAAACTGTCCAACTCACGCCTTTACAGAAGCCGAATGCGGTCCACCATGGATAACAGCAACCAGTGGCACCTTCTCGTTGGTCTTGCCAAAGTTCTTCGGCAACATGATGAAGCTGTGTGCATCTTCTCCATCGGTTCCAATATCCTCAACCGTATGCTCAACATTGAAAGCCGGGTTGGCAGAGACTTGCAGATACTCGACTTCATCGACGCCGTTGAGCTTGCCCAAGACCAGCGTCGGCGGAGCATCTGCGCCACTGCGTTGAAGCACAAAGTAGTCGCCATAGACGTCGAGCAGCGTGTCGGAGACATCTGGCGGCGACAAAACGGTGGTGTTTTCAGTAAGCGGATCAAACACCTGGATCTTGAAGGTCGAGTTCTTGATGCTCGTGAACAGTAGCTGTCCAGCACTGGTAAAAGACCGTGTCGCCGGCGCCGGAAGGAAGATATCACCCCGCGGGTACGTGTGGACCTTTTCAGTTTCCGTGTCGTACTTCTTGAAGACATAGGTGCCCTGGTGCGATTCGACATCATCAGCCCGGCAGGCAATGTAGACATCAGTGCCATTCGGGGCGAGCCGAATGTGGTCAATACCTCTGACGGCTGCGACGAGCTCCGTGTACGTGTTTGAGGCGACTTCAACCTGGCCGAGGACGAATCGTCTGTTGGAACAGAAGATCTTTCCGAGCTTGTAGTGCTCCGCATCGACAGCAGCGAAGATCACAGACTGACCGTCGGAAGTGAAGAACTTCTGAGTCGGGTACAGACCCTTCGGGACGGATTCAACAACCTTGACTTCGCCAGTTTCAATGGTCAGGATTACGAGGACGGGATTGGTGACATCGCCAGTTTGCTCGCCGAAGGTCTCTTTCCAGAGGAACTTCTCGCCAATGGCCTGCTTCTCCTTTTCTTCCTTCTCCTTCTCAGTCAAATCAGCGTCAAAGAATTCAATCGGCTTCAAATCACGCTCCGCCGTGTAGACGAGGTACTTGTTATCTGGGGAGAAGGCAGCTCCACCGAAGTCGCCGTTGAGGTAGACTACGCCATGGGCCTTCTTTGATGACAAATTGATGATGTGGGTGTCGACATTCGAGACGTTATCGACTATCTGAAACGTTTCTTTATATATATTTCAATACTAAAAGTTATAGTGAAAGACTTACACGAACGTAGAACTTCTTTTCCTTCTCATCCGGAATCGAAGCAAAGACAGCCGAAAGTTTGCCATCATTGGAATACGTGACAGCCTGGCTATCCTGGATGACCCCAGGCAAATCGAACGTGTTCAACACCTTGTTGCTCTCGGCATTGACGTAGGCAATCTGGGCAGTCTTGAAGTTCTTCTTGACAGCAGGAGCACGGTAGGTCCACTCGGAAAAGATGCGGAGATTGTCGGGAGGGCCGGAGAGGCGTGCCGAAACAGGGGTTCGGATCGCGCATAACGCGGCGAAGCGTTCTCGAAGGACGGAAAGCGAGGACCTGAAGTGGTTGGGATGTTTTGGAGGGAGGTCAGGAAGGAGTGGATGAGGGAACTTACATGATCGAAGGAGATTCTGCGACGGAAAACGGTCCAGAATGATGAGAATCACGCGATTGGAGTTGCAAAGGTCAAGCGGTTCTTTTCCTTGACGTTGTTCAATGGCTTGGAAAAAGTTCATTTCTTGCGGAAAACGGACGCACTTGGGTCACCAAAGTCAAATGTGTGTCATTATTTTGCAAACAAGTTGCAAAAACCAGCCATTGTCTCTTGCGCATCTCAAAACTTCTTGGCAAAATGTCTCGAACATTTCATTATAAAATAAATCACAATTTTACACAAGATTGCATGCATTTTATGCGTTAGTTGCTGTCGAAATAGTATGCTGGCCCCTAAATGATTCGCGCCTTCGGTAGTACAGCAAAACACACATCGCCTCATCTAGTCTTCGCGCGTTACATTCAGCGTAGCTGTGTTGTTTGGGGACCCAAGAAACCGCCACCATTTGGAGCGTCAAAGAAGAGGACAACTTCAGCGAATCCAGCCAAGCCAAAGCCCCAAAAGCCTCCTCCATCACCATCCACAAGTGACGACGCCCTCGTCGCCGAGATCCAGCAACGGGTTAGCTTGTACAAGCGTCAGTTGAGGAAGCACTTCCAAGCGAGCCTGAAGCATCGCCAACTGCAAACGCAGATCAACAACCTCCAGGAAGCCATCGCCAGCAACACGATGCGCAAGGGCGAGAATACGCTTCCGGAGCCGGTGCCGAGTCGGATCACGCTTGAGGTTTGTCATGTTTTCAAAATTTTTATATATAAATTCGTCTTTTTAGATCCTGTCAAGCGGCACCTGCAACATGGAACCATCCGTCCTCATTCGGACACCGACGCGTGGATACCTTATCAACTGTCCCGAATCGACGTCTCGTATGTTGCCCGGTCTGAATCTGAGGGCTAATAACATCACTGATATCCTGGTTACGTCTTGTAAGCCTATTTTTTCTATATTTTTATACAAAAGTCAAATTTACAGGCAACATTCGCCGGATCGGTGGCGTCAGCGGTTTCATGCTGTCCCAATCTCGTGGTGTTGCGCCCACTCGCATCCACGGGCCTCCTTTCATTCGAAATTACCTCGAATTCCTGCGACCATTTGCCGATGCCGAGTTCGGAGAAGTCAAATACCCTGGAACAGTCGTGGAACAACCGTATGACGCTGGGCCGTTCAAGGATGTCACCCTGACGATCAACTATCTACCGTTGCACAATTTGAAGGCGACTTCATCGCTGTCGAGCACCACAAAGTCGAGGGCTGATTCGTTTAGCGTAGCTTTTTTGATTGAAACAAATGTAAGAACTGTTTTTGAGCCAATTGAAAATTAATTAAACTCAAAATTTCAGCCCGGTATTCCCAAAATCGACATGGCAAAGATTATGGGTTTGAAAGTCCCAAAGGGTCCATTAATCGGCAAGCTGAAGAACGGTGAAACGATCACACTTCCTGATGGTCGCAAAATTCAGCCGAGTGATGTCTATGCCGATGGCGAAAACGAAGGATTGAAGAATGCCGTGATTCTGGTTGTCGATGCGACGGATCCGGAGCAGGTCGCTTCGCTTGAGAGTGCTTCTGTGTTGCAGCCTTTTATCTCTGGCAAGAAGACGCTGGACTATATTGTTCATTTCACTGCCGATGAAGTCATGAAATCACCTGGCTACGATGCCTTTTCTGCTCGTTTCGACCCGAAGGTCACCAAACAGCTGATTGTCAATGGCTTCGGCAAAGCCGATCCACATTTGGAGAGTGTCTATCGTACCCAGGCGGTTCATTCGACGATCGATCCGGAGATGTTTCCGGCACTGTGCCCTGCTTTCAATGGACTTATCAATGAGGTTTGTTGCCTTTTTCACCGCCTTTGCTTAACGGAAGCACATTTCAGTCCTCCGAAAAGCCCCTCGACGACAAAAACCGCATCATCGCTCGCCCGATGCAACGTTTCGTTCTCCGAGGCCCCGAACAAAAGCGCTCTGAAGACTGTACCGTCGATCTTCGGCATGAGACAAACCCCCTCTTCGAGAAGATCAAGTCAGGTGACCTCGTCGAATACTACAATTCCATGATTCCGGCGGCACCCGCGACGTCTGAACCTTTCCCCAAGATCACCTTTCTTGGAACCTCCTCCGCTGTCCCGTCAAAGTACCGTAATGTCACTTCTATCATGATCCAGACCCCCATGAACAACTATCTTCTCGATTGCGGCGAAGGAACTTACGGCCAGTTGCTCCAAATCTTTGGTTCTTCTCGAATTGACGAATTTCTGACGAATCTGCGCGTCGTTTTCATGACCCATACCCACCAAGATCACACGAATGGCCTCGTGACTCTGCTCCAGGAACGTGCCCGAGCTGTCAGCGAATCTGGCAACATTTCCAAGCTCATTGTCGTTTGCAACCGGAACATCGTGAAGCACATGCACACTTTTACTCAGCGATTCTATGACGTCACGGAGTTTGCGCATTTCGTCGTGCCACACATCTATGGGCCTGATCGTCGACCGATTCAAGCTGACATCACGCAATTGCTGGAACACAATAAGTTGCTGCATTGCATGCCGGATTTGGAGGCAGCTGCCGTCAAGGTCAACCACACCAGTGACGCCGTCGGCTACATCCTGACAACCAAGATTGGAGATACGCGACGGAAGTTGGTGTTCTCCGGTGATACGACTCCATGTGACTTTCTGATTGAATGCGGACAAGGTGCTGATGTGCTTATCCATGAGGGCACATTTGAGGACGACTATGAAGTAAGTTTACACTCTTTTTGTGCGACAGAAGTCCATATTGTGTTTCAGAGCGACGCCCGCCACAAGAAGCACTCCACGATGATCCAAGCCGTCAACGTTGGCCTCGCCATGAAGGCCAAGCACATCATCTTGACCCACTTCAGCGCCCGCTATCCCAAGGTCCCACCGCTCCCGGCCTACATCGACGAACACAGCATCGGCATCGCGATGGACAATCTCACCGTCAGCATGGACAACATCTCCCGCCTGCCTGCGCTGAATCACGTCTACCGCAAGCTCTACGATGACGAGCTCTTTGAAATCGAACGAAAAGCGCAACAACGCAGCCTACGCCCGGAATACACTGGCCCGCCGGCAAAGAAGCGAGCCGTAGCCGGAGGGGATGCCGCTGCCGAGAAGGTGAACTCATAGGGACCTTGCCTTCTTTTTGTTATGCTCAAATTTAATTGTTTAATAGTTTTATACCAGTTTGTTAAGTTTAAGTTTGAAAGAAAAATATGTTTTAATACTAATTAGGTTTATCTATTCTGTGGAAATTATCGCAAACACTGTAAATTGTGACAAAATGATAAGAAAAATGAGTTTACCATGAAAGAAAGAACATAACAATCAAAAAAGTCATGGCCTGAAGAAAGAATGTGGAGAATAGTGATAGTTTTGAAGACATGGGGAATTGACGCGGAATGAATCAGAAAAGGAGGGACGGAGATTCAACAATGAGACGAAACAAGTCGCTACGGACCGTTGTTAAACCCGCCTTGACCAAATTGGAACATACCGTTTTGGTCGTGCCTCTGAAGCGGCATATACGGCGGGAACGCGAAACCTTGGTGATTGTCAGGATTCAAAAACTGAAAGCCATTGTCTCGAGCAGCCGGCGGATTCGGCGGCTGGCGTAGTGGTCGTCGCTTCAAGGCGCGCTGATTTGCATTTTGAGGTGGCACTGCTGCGACATTTTGTTGTTGGGGCTGTTGCGGACCTGGTGCTGGGCCTGGTGGCGGCGGTGGTGGTGGGGGGAGCGGCCAACGAGGCAACGGCGGTAGCTGGTACTGAGGCGGATCTTCGTTCATTGGAAGATCTTGAAAGTTGAGATCGTGGACACGATACGCGTTCGGATTCGGCATCGGCGGGGGTGGTGGGGGTTGCGGCAACGGCGGAAGTGGTAGTAGTTGACGCTGGACCTGCTCACGCTGTTGTTGGATCTGTTGCTGCTGGATCTGCGCCTGCTGCCGTGGATCCATCCTATTGATCGGGGGCTGCACCGGCGCAGGGCCAAAATCGTGCCGAGGCGCCGGCGGTGGTGGCCCTTGCATATCTCTCAATTCTTGAAGTCTTGCCTGAAGATGATTAAATTCAAGCTGATGTGGATGATAATAGCCGAAATCTGGTCCCGCCATAGGGTGCTGAGGTGGTCGTGGACGCTGACGAATATAGTCGGCATGTACGCGAACCTGTTGCTGAAGATGGTCATGCTCCCTTACGTGACGCTCGGCCGGAGCCTCCTGCTGCTGCATACGGCGACGAGCTTGGGCTTGAGCAATACGCTCGGCCATGCGTCGTTCGGCACGCTCAATCGCTTCCCGATCGAGCGGTACCATCGGTGGGATGTAGAAATTGGCTTCTGGGACCGGTACCTGCGGAAAGGCACCAAAGCGAAATCGCTTAGGTGGCGGTCCAGTGTCTTCTGGCGGGGCTTCACCAGCTTCTTCGTAGACCCGTACGATGGCCTGTCGATCAACGCTGTTAGCATCGTCCCAGAGGAGGCACTTGTTGCAGCACGTGCGGGCTTGATTCGGGAGTGTAGGGTGCCTGAAAAGACCGTTTCAGCACTTTTACAGGTAAAGAAAGCAACATACCGGCAAAAATGACTGTAATCAATACTTTTCGTACGGCAAATGTAACATTGCGTCGCGCCACAACGACACGTGACCTTGTTGCAGCCTTCATCCTTGGTAAAAGGCAGATTGCATTTGTGACACTTGCGCATAACAGCTTCATTTGCCTTGCGTTCTCTGAAAAACACATTTAAATGCCATTACAAAGTAAAGAAAGAACTTACAAATCGCGTTTCTTCTTATCAACACCACTTTTCAAGGCTGTTTCGTCACAGCTCCTTCCAAAATGATCATCGTTCCACGGCAACTCGCAAAGACGGCACCAGTTTGACTTGCATTTAAAACACCGGAACACCTTGTCCTCCTCCTTTGACACTTCCATCGCGACTGCAAAGTTACACTTTGGACACTTTTCAATGTCCCCAAATGCGGCCAGATTCTCGGCAAGGACACGATTCTCGAGCATTGAAATCGTCTTTTTCGGCAAGACATGGCGGACACGCGAAAATAACAAAGGCCGTTTACAGCCATGCTCCATGCACTTCAAGCCGGTACCACAGTCGGAGATTGGCATCGATTCAGTGGCTGCTGCTGCGTGCCGACGGACGCAATCGGTACAGAATTTGTGTTGAACTGGCCTTGGTCTGATGTCGGTGCTGCTGCAGGGGTCTGACGATATGATAATGACGTCATCGTCAAAGGGGTCCTCAGTGCCGCAAGCAATGGCAGCATCAATGGATGCATCGTCGTAACAGACGCCGCAGTTGAAGGTTTCACCGGTAAGGACTGGCATGTTCTGTAAAAAGCACGTCATTAAAAGATAAAAGTCGAAACAAACTCACAATGCACAACGTATTGGCATCAACAATCGCCGAATAACGATCGACAAAAAGGTAGCAAATCTCTTTCGTCGCCTTGTACGACCGACACAGTGCCGGGAGCTCTTCCAAGACAGCGTCATCGAAGTCGAGATCTGTGGCGGTCCAGAAACCAGCTAGCGGCAGCGGAATGAAATCGATGATATTCTCGAGCAAACCATTCTTAACGAAGAAAGCTATGATAAAACTGGAGGCCTTACGGCCCCCCGTGACTTTTAAAATGTTATCCTGGCATTGCTTCGACAACTGGATGAATATCCGTCGAAATACCGAAGCAAACCGCGGATTCGACCTTTTGTTACGCAATGGAGCTGCCAAGTCCTTCCTCGCTATCTCACTTAACTCTGCTATCAGTTCGCTTTTCAGCTTGACGTGATCAATGAGCGGGACCGACGGGCCATCGTCGCTCTCAGACGGCGTCGCCGAAGGCACGCGTTGCACCACGCGCTTCCGGACTGTGTCCAGATTATTGACAATGTGGTCGGCATACCAGGCGAGAGACTTGTCCGGTTGATCAATAAAAAGTTGGTCAATATCGACTTCTGGGTAGATTTCGCTCTGAAAGGCCACAATTATATATAAAAACAACAAAAAAGCGTAAACATACCAAAGTTTGATGGATCTCATCCATCGTATCGACGCAAAAGTAATTCACCCGAAGTGGCTGCCAGGGGCAACGTTGCCACTAAGTAAATGGCAGCTGCACTCGCGTTTGTAATTCGAAGGCGACGATATTGACGGCGAGATAACAACTCGCGTCAGAAATGCATGTAAGTCCGTCCGCCCGGGACTGAAAAACGTAGGATCCAAATTGCGATCGATGAAATTGCACGCCGAGAAAGGGGTAACGTAATTTACATCAATATAAGCGCGGGATTGAAGCGTTTAGTCGGGGAGTGGGCAACATCCGGTCCGGCTTTGACTACGAAATAGCGTGCAATGTTTGGATGCAGCGCAATGTGCGACCGAAAAACACGACCGACGCGCGGGGGGTTTGTCACACTTTGCCAACGACTGCCTCAAAGAAAGAAAATTGCAGTCGGCGGAGATCGTTTCGAATGCCTCTGGCGCCCGGGGATAATCCATGTTAAATACGCGCAAAGTTACGTGAAGGCGTTTGGGTTTCCGTGTATGTTTGTTTCCAAAGGCCGCGCGACGTTGAAAGTTGTAAAGTTCGACGCAAATGGCCGAGTGTCGAAGCTGCTTGCTGAGTCACTCCAGCTTCGTCTCCATCTGTCAGATCGATCGCGCGCTTGCTGACCGAGCTCGCATTCCTCCCGCCCCGCGACGTGATTAGGTACAGCTTTAGCTATGTCTGCTTGACCTTTTTGACCCTTATATCGCGCTCCTTAGCTTACTATCTCATAAAACGTGTTAAATAAGCTCATTTTCAGACTCTAAAATGGCCAAAAACACAAATGATACATCCTTCCGCAAAATCAACGTCGACACGATCGATAGCGCTTCTGGAGCCCCCCTCGAATACGAAGACGTTGCCGGCCCAAATGAAGCTACGTTGCAATCGCTCGTGAGCACGAAGCGCTATGCCGATGTGTTGAAAGAGCTGGCTCGGACCATTCCGTTGCGGTCCAAAAATCAGGTTGGTCTTTTAGGCCTTATATATTTTCTTTTTCCTGGCAAGATGTCTAGCCTATGAAACTTTTACAAAGTTATGTAATACCTCGAAATTGCCCCTTCCAGCAAGTCAAAGACCAAGCCGCTGAAATCGCTACACGCATTCTCGGAAAGTTCAACAAAGAAGCCATCGCATCCGGTCTTGACGGCATCTCCGGCCTCGAAAGCGAAGCCATCCTGCATTACGTCTTCCGCGGTTTCGAAATTGCGACCGAAAATGGAACAATCAACGCGTTGCTCGCGTTTCACAATGGTGTAAGTCATATTTTATTACAAGTTTCTAAACTGACTGTCTACTCATTGTAATTCACTTTCTAACATTTTGTCATAACGCTATTTCTATTTCTATTCCAGATCTTCGACAAGTGCGGGAATGGCGGCGTCTCCCGTGTCGTGTGGAGCATCTATCGACTAGGGCCATCGCAAGCATCATCAGCCTGATCTGTCTCACCCGCTTCGTCTCGGTAAACCGCTCTGCCTTACAAGTGCTAAGTTATTTTATTTAAACAACTTTGGAAATCTCAACAAAAACCTGTTTTCAAATCACTCCCAATTTTTTGTTTGTGTCAATCATAAGCTTGTATATTAATTATTGTAAAAATTATAAACTTTTTAATGAATCAGTGCTTTATTACACGTTTATTACTTTGTGATAAATAGTGACTTAGTCTTTTAGAAAAACGCATTATTATGGGTTACACGTCAACTTTAGGCTTCGAAAAGTAAGCCTGTAACTTGTCGATATCTGCTGGCAGTAAACGAGATGCAGCATGAAGAAGGACGAAAACAAACACGCTGGTGGCCATGCTGATGATGTAGTTGCTGATGGAGATGCCGATGTCGAGCCAGCTGCCTTCATCCCGGAGAAAGAAGAAGAAAACGGCGGCCATGGAGTCGGTGATGATCATCAGCTGGAGCGAGAAGCGAACGACGGGCTTCCGTTCGAGATGGAGGACTGAGGCGACGCCAAGGGCCAGGGATAGGAATGGTAAAACGATCTTGATAATCAACAGGGCTGCCATAGTGAACGGAGCGAAGACACTGATCAGGTTTCGAAGGAAGGTCGGATTGAACGAATTCAGGGATGCGATGTTGCCGGTGCCGAAGAAGGCCACTTCGATGAGGGCAATGAAGACGACGGCGCGTTTCCATTCGCGGAGGGTGAAGGGGCCGGTGATTGCTGGAAACTTTGAGGTTCAATGCTGCCAATTTAATGAAAAATTGCTTACCTTCACTCTGTTCATGAACCACAGCCTTCAATTCCAGTTGCAAAAACTGTTCATCGCTCAAATGCGAAAACTCCAACCTCAAATAAGCGAAGATCAGCACCGAAAACATGACGAGGAACAGCGATTCATAGGCCAATGACAGCAAACTATACGGTAGGAACAGGCAGACAAGCCAGGCGGCCAATCGTTCAACCAAATAGGGTGCCGAGAACAGTGGAAGCACAAATGCAGCCGGTAATGACATCCAAGACAGTACCTTTGTCAAGAAAAAGGCATGCCCGAAGATGACTGTCAACAAATTCAAGAGGAAACTGATGCCGAGAAGTCCTTGTAGAACGTTGAAAAGCGGCTGGGAGAATGCTCGAGTGGCAGAAGTACGCTTGACGAACACATGCAAGATGCCGGCTGCAACCAGTGGTGCCACAACGACCAAAGCGGGCACCGGATTCTTGCCGACAGTCTCAAACTGCGGAAACACGGCCAATACGGTAGCAGAGGCGCACCAGATTGCATTCCATGGGTAGAGCTGATTGCCTTGGACGTACGGTAGGGCTGCCAGGAAGAGAAGCATGACGGAGAGGACGGATCGCTCGAAGAAGGCGGCGACGAAGATTGTGAGCGGGAAGGCTAAACAAAAAAGTTAGTTTTGGCCAAGAAAAGTAGAAAACAAACCAAAAAGAAAAGCCGAATAAAACCATTGCGTGGCATGATTCTGAAGGTCCACCTTGGTTGCGACTTTGAACCGTTCAAACGCTTCCAAAGCTTCGGAAACTGTCGGGATCGACAGATTGAGAACACGAGTACAGAAGCTTCCAAGATAGATGGGTAGAAGGAAGTAGAAGTAGTTTGTGAATGGCAGACTTTGGTAGGCGATCAAAATGGCTCCAATTAACAAGAAAACGATAGTCGGTTTGCCTGGGACAAAGACGTTCAGTTCGAGGACGGCCAATTTCGAGTTTCTGGAAGAAGCCAATTAACACATTGTTGAAAAAAAGATGAACCAACCTGGCACTAATCGAAAACAGCGCCAAATTCCAGGTGAAAAACAACGCCGCAATGGCTACACCTTGCGAAAACCGCTGATACCGATGAAAATAGATGAGGGCATCACGAACTTTGGGTACCCATTCAACGCAGAATTGGGCCGCTTGATCTAATCTCGCTTGAACTTGGAGATCGACGATTTGCTTCAGGACTTTGTTGAGGACTTCTGCTTTGAAGCCGGGGAAGTCTTTGAAGAGGAAGGGCAGGGAATTGGCTTCGCGTTCGAGGCGGCGGATGTTGTATTGTTCCACCATCTGAAACATTCAACTTGAAGGCTTTTTAAAGTTTAACAAAAGCCAACCTGTTTCAAATTCCCGCAAGCTGCCTGATACTTGTATTGCGGAGGCGCTTTCAGGAAAGACAGCGGCAATACGCCCACACTGTTCATCGGAACCGCCGTACCGAGCAAAGCTGACACAAATGGGGCGACATCGACTTGATTGATGACCTGTTTCGATGCCAATGATCGAACCCCGGCGCCCCAGGCGATAAACGGCGTCAAGATTTCGTCGTCTGTGCCACTTCCATGCGAGCCCCAATCGGTCATGCCGTGATCGGCCGTGAAAACGAAGCTCGTCGAATCGTCTGGGAACACCTTCTTGAAAAGAGCCACCATCTCGGCGATTCCGGCATCCACAGTAGCGATGTTGCTGAGATACTCCTCCGATCGAGGCTTATGGCCATGGCCATTTGTGTCCAGCCCGAGCAAATGCAGGAAAAATATCTGTCGATCAGCCGTTTTCGGCAGACTGTAGCCGTCCTCTGACGTTAAAAAAGTCGAAACCTTGTCGAAGACCCATCGATCCAGGCCAGCGGCATCTTTGGATGCAAAGTCTTCTTCTTCATGAGTATAAAAATCTGCATGCGCTCCAGGAAGGTCGGCCACGAACATGGGCAGGATGTCGGGGGAGCCCCAGAGGTAGGCATTCCGGGATTGGTTGAACACGGAATCAAAGGCGACGGGGTTGTGCTTCCAGCCGCGGGCGACGGCACTGACGTCTTCATAGAATCCGGCCAACATGGCTACATGGCCGGGACGAGACTCAGTCGGGACATGGGACTTTGAGATGCCCCAGGTGGCGACATTGCTTCGGATGAGGCTGTGGAGATAGGGGGAGCGGTCCGGGTGTTCGAAGAAGGACGTCGAGCGGAGGCCATCTGAAGTCTCAATCTTCAATTTGTAAAATTCTTAAAAATAAAATCCAACAGACCTGCCGAAAAGACCACAACCCTCCTAGCTAGCGGTACGCCACGTGTAATAGGATGGGGTTTGGTACCTTTGACGAGGGGCGATGTGTAGTATATTTCGAAGATGGAATACAACAGAATCAGATGGACGAAAACGCCGATGCCCGCGAATAGCTGATAGACACTTGGGGGTCGAAACCGCATCTGCGATATTGCTGATGGCAATGGCATGAGTGGGCGCTCATGGACACAGTAATTGGTGCTGAATGGGGCTTGGAGTGGGGATGCTTCTCAAATATTAGCATACGAACACAAAAGTTACCGAAGAACTTCAAATTCAACAATGAAAGGAAGAAAGTTGCGACTATTGTAAACAATGTCAAGGCGATCGCGATTTGACCAATCTCGAGACTGACGGTCGAGCTGGAAGTACGCGGCGCCGACGGCGATTTAGCTTTTGACCCGAGCTAACAGTTGTTGCCAACGGCAGTGGGAAGGACAACGCAGACAATGAGATGTTGCTATACTTTTTGACACTGCGTATTGCTATTTTCACTGTGCAAAAAATAACTAAAGACACTATCAAATCAGTGTCTCGCTGCAAAGTCTTATCACTGATAATTAACTGTTACAGATTTCATACTAGAAACTGCTAAGAATGTGTTATCATAAAGATAGCAAAGAAAAATGCAAATACTTCACGACGACGCAAATTTCCCACTGTGCAAAAAACCAGCATTTAACGCTGGGGACACTTTGCCAGAATTTCCGGAAAATGACTTTTTCAGCTCTCCGAAATTTTGAAAGTCTCACTTCTGGCGGTTTTGCTTCTCATTTTTCTTCCATCCTGTGATTTCGTCTTTCCCTTTCTATCTTTAATAATGGTGAGTCCCCTCGAACAGATTTCCTTTATCCTTTTCAACCTTTCAACCACTTCGATTCCAGCTCCGTCGCAATGCCCCTTCCCAGACGAACAGCCCGGCGTACAAGCCCTTGGTCAGTTTCAAAACGCCTGAACCCAAAGATGATGGCAAGCGGAAGCGGAAGACTGCTGAAACCCCGCTGATTGTGGGTTTTTACCATCTTTTTGGCCATATATTTATATAAATTTTACTTCAGCCGGTAGTCAAGGTCGATCGGACCGAGTTCATGAGCCCCTCATTGGCTTTGGGCCTGAAGAAGGGCAAATTCGATGTTTTCGCCATCAAGACCAAGGATGAACATGAGGAGATTATGCGGAAGTTGCTGGCCACACCTTTCAAAGTACCTATTGATGGCTATGTTGGTGGGTTTTTATATAAAATTCAAAGGTTGATCGTTAAATTTCGACATTTACAGGCGGCAGAACAACTAGAACCCTTGGAATGCGCTTCAACTCCCGAAAGATTGCCCTTTTCGATCCCTATGGCGAGAATGCCCTGGTTCTGTACACGCCGCCCGAGATTACGATGGCCGAGCAGTTGAAGCAGAAGGATGCCGACAAGAAGGTCCATGTTGTCGTCGATCCCGTTCTTGGCAACGTCCTTCGACCCCATCAACGTGAAGGCGTCAAGTTCATGTACGATTGCGTGACTGGGAATCGGATCGAGAACTTCAATGGATGCATCATGGCCGATGAAATGGGTCTCGGAAAGACGCTCCAGTGCATCACGTTGATGTGGACTCTGCTCCGCCAAGGGCCAGACGCCAGCCCTGAGATCAACAAGGCTATCATTGTCTGCCCCAGTAGTTTGGTCAAGAATTGGGACAAGGAAATCGCGAAATGGCTTGCTGGGAGGTGCAATTCGCAGCCGATCGACTCCGGAAAACGGGACGACATCATTGCCAAGTTGACCAGCTTCATGCAGCAGGTCGGAAAGCGCCTGGCTACACCGGTCATTATCATTTCGTATGAAACCTTCCGACTTTACATTGATATCCTGCACAAGGGCGAGATTGGGCTGGTCATTTGTGATGAGGTTGGTTGAATTTCACTTCTATTTGGTTGTTTTATGTGTAAATTTGCAGGGCCATCGCCTTAAAAACAACGACAATCAAACCTATCAAGCCCTTTTCGGCCTAAACTGCAAACGGCGCGTTCTCATCTCCGGCACTCCCATCCAAAACGATCTCCTCGAGTACTACAGTCTCGTCAACTTCGTCAATCCCGGCATGCTCGGCACCGCCCAAGAATTCAAAAAGAAGTTTGAAAATCCGATTCTCCGTGGCCGCGATGCCGATGCCACCCCAGAGCACCAGAAAATCGGCGAAGAGAAGCTCCAAGAGATGGCTGCCATTGTGAACAAGTGCATCATTCGTCGAACCTCGGCCCTGCTCACGAAATACCTGCCAGTCAAATACGAGCTGATTGTCTGCTGCAAGCTGACCGACCTACAGGAGTCTATCTACCGTAAGCTGATCACCACCAAGTCAAAGGCGATCTCTAAAGAGGAAAAGGCCGACGGCAAGATCACCGGAACCACACTCAGCTTCATCACAAACCTTAAAAAGCTGTGCAACCACCCCCAATTGATCTACGACAAATGCGCCCAAGCAGAACCCGGCTTCGAAGGCACTCATCAGCTCTACCCGGCTTCATTCAGCTCGAAAACCCTCGATCCAGCCTTTTCCGGAAAGATGCGAGTCCTCGATTACCTGTTGTCCGTGACCAAGAAGAACACCAAAGACAAGTACGTCCTCGTTTCGAACTACACCCAAACAATGGACGCCTTTGCTGAGCTGTGCCGTCTGCGGCGGTATCAATTCGTTCGACTCGATGGCAGTATGTCCATCAAGCAGAGGTCCAAGATTGTTGAGAAGTTCAACGATCCCGAAAGCGAGGAATACTGTTTCCTGTTGTCTTCCAAGGCCGGTGGCTGTGGATTGAATCTAATTGGCGCGAATCGGCTTGTCATGTTCGACCCGGATTGGAATCCGGCCAATGATGACCAGGCAATGGCCCGTGTTTGGCGAGATGGGCAGAAGAAGCCGTGCTTTGTTTATCGGTTGCTTGCAGTTGGTTTTTTCTTTACATTTCTTTGAATTGGAAGTTTATTTTGTTGATTTCAGACAGGTTCCATCGAGGAAAAGATGTTTCAACGCCAAACCCACAAAAAGGCCCTCTCCTCGTGCGTTGTCGATTCAGAAGTCGATGTCGCTCGGCACTTTTCGCTGGACCAGTTAAAGACGCTTTTCGAGTTGCGGACTGATGTCAATTCGGATACCCATGACAAGTAGGTTTACTTTTTACCCTTTTCATTCACCACAACTGAAACAATTACCTTTCCAGGCTCAAGTGCAAGCGCTGCGTGAACGGTGTCGAATCCATCGAGCCACCGACGACTGCCGACACCAATTCAGATTTATCCCTGTGGTACCACGCCCAGCGAGATGTCCGCAAGATCCCGGATAATGTCCTCAAAACTGTGCACGGCTGCGGGGCCATTTCGTTCGTATTCCATCAGAAATCGCACGAGCAAACCAAGGAAATGAAGGACAAGTTGAAGGCGGAGGAAGCGGAAGCCAAGGACGAGAATTACGAACCCGATGATGATTGCGATTCTGATTAATTGTTCATAAATGTTAATATTGTTGCCTTTGTTTGTATCTAGAAGTTATAAATACGGTAAAAATTAGAATAGAAAATAAAATAAGTGTAATACGGGTTCTGGTTTGTGTTGATTACGGTAATCGAGGTCCTGCCACGATGGATTGGACGAAATTTGTCGCTTTTATGGTCCTGTTGGCTATTTCGACTTAGGCTTCACCTGTTACGTCACGTGGCATATACGATACGAAGGAGATCCGATACAAAATTCCATTGATGCCTATGATAAACGTCATCGACAACCACAAACTTGACGGCTTTGTCGCTCAGGAGTTTCGACAGATTCTGAAGAACGAAGACGCTTGACTTGTTTTGTCTGATAGTTTTGTAACTGTATGATTAAAGAATAGTAAATGGCATCATGGCTTGCTTTCATCGAGTTTCTAATGTGGGAAATTACATTCTTACAGTACCCGACCCCGATACACTATCATTGTCGTCATTACGCGTGTTTCTCGATCATTTTTCGATAAAAATGCGTAAAAACGAATGAAGCTACCAAAATTGTATGGATCCTTGACTGTGGTTGACCTGTTTCTTGCAGAAAATCAATAACAATAGACGCACGCAAATCATACTAGGATGACATTATGTGTATGTTGAATTCAACACAGTTGCATACTGGCTTTTTGTGTTTGTGTTGATCCAGCGACAATCAAACATCGTGTTTTAAAGAGAATCTACCGTACGTTCTACGATGCCGTACCCTCTCGCTAAAGCTGCCATCGTGAACAAGTGCATCATTCGTCGAACCTCGGCCCTGCTCACAAAATATCTGCCCGTCAAATACGAGCTGATTCTGATTTTGTGGACTATTTTGACCGCAAGCTTGTACGATCTCCCGCAGAAGAAATGAAAAGGTATGTACCACCCATCAGTTCACAAGCCGAAAACAGCTAAAAATTTTTATTTTAATAATCGCACTGAGAAAAAAATAGTTACATTTGGCGCTTGCGTTACAATTTTGTTATGCAAATTTACAATTACACGCATTTGCGTTACAATGCGATGCGGATTTGATTGTGCGAATGCGTTTTTGGTGCAATCCGAATGTAATTTTATGTAATTCTGAAAAAATTGACAAGCGCCGAATGTCATCCCGCGCGTTACCCTCGGAAACGGAATTGTAACTATTTTTTTCTCAGTGCGATAGGGGTACCTGAGTAGGCTCCGAAACCAAAATATTAGGGTCTGAAGTCGTCTAGGGGCGGAGCTACGATTTTTCAAAAATCGGATTCTGAAATCGTAAAAACGGCATAACTCGGTGAGTTTTCGTTGAATCCTTATAAAACTTAGATTCTAGAATCAACTTTTGATGCTGAATCTAACTACGCTATCAAAATTTTGTTATCAGTCAAAAAATTTTCGATATTAATTTTTTAAGAAAAAAATTTTCTCAGTTTTTTTTATTTTAAGTGTTCATTTGGTTATCGTGATTAGTAGCATTGTTTATTATTAAAGGTTTGATCAAATATAAAACAATAAATTTAAGTTCTTTTAATTTTTTTTGGACAACGTGTGTTGTTAGCTATTGATGTTCTTTTCAAATGTTTCCGTTTGTCAGGGATTAAGGAAAACATAAGAATGCGATTACGACGGACGATCTTAATTTTACGACAATGCACGCATTCATAAAGCGAAGACCGCGTCAAAAATTTTGAGTGTAGCTTTAAATCTTGGATCCAACTGTCAGGATATTCATCTTTCATAGTTAATTGTATCAAAAACGTTTCTTCTTGGGCCTGTAAAAGATGGTTTTTAAAGCATTGAAAAGATCGAAAACATACCTTCAAAAAAGTAATCAATTTCTCGGCATTCAAGGAACCCATCTGTTCATGAGTGCCAGTTAGATATAAGTATGATAACTTTTGCTGTTGATATTTTAGAATGTCATCCATCCAAGAAGTAGGACAACCTGTTCGGACGCTAAGGTCTTGAACCTTCGGACAAGTTGAAAACAAATCACCAAAGTGTAATTGTTGGTTTCTATGGAGTCTGTTTATACCAAAAATGGACACTCTTTGACAAAATTCAAATGAAACTTTTGATTTCAGAGATTCAAAAAAGTCTGTTGAGATGTCAATCTCATCCGCGTAGGAGTCGCTAATAAAAAGATTCGTGGGTTCAAGTATTAAACAATCTAGCAAGCCTGCTGGGATATCGTTTAAGTTGGCCGAGTATATACATAATTTACCACAAGCACGCATCAAGTTAGTAACTTTTTCAGTCGTTGGTATGACTTTACATGCGGTTTGTGTGCGATATGTATAGTAAAGTTGACGATCGGCGGAGAACTCAAATTCTGCTGTATGGTGATTTTCAACAAGTTCTAGCTTTGGCGGACAAATGCTTAAGTTGCCGCCGGCGACTTGAAGTCGGTAGCGTTCAGCTGGAGTGGCGAGCTCGCTGAGGCGGCAGCGAAGGCCGTAAGGCAACTTGGCGATGGGATACGGCATGACTCGATTTTCCGTAAATGGTTGGAACGAACAATTCAGGGAACACGGAGCTGACCAGAAGTTTAATAATATAAGAACTGTAATATGAATTTAATAGAAAAAGTTAAAGCAAAACAGGAAAACGCATCCGCGCTTTGCCAACGGACAGCAGAGAAATACAATTTGTTATTATGAGGCTGATGTTGGACGACAAGGGCAATATAAATAGGATGTCGTCCGGAGGTAAAGACAAAACTACACGGACGAACAAATAGCGAGTGCGACCACGCTCTTACGCTTATGCTACTATGTTAATGGATTAGGAAATTACATTTCGTAGTACTTCAAAATACTATTCTGTCTGCAAAATTATCGGTTTTGACGACTGAAGTTTTGAAGTTTAGTAGAGGCTTGAAATTTCTCAGTTTTAACAGTGTGGTGGCACAAATGAATCAGAAATAATAAAAAATAGTGTATTCAATGTAGGGAAACCACAAAATCATAATGTACTGACCAAAACCCTTTATGCAATCCCGTCGTGAGCAATCACACAATACGATTTGATTTTTTTGTTGACACGCACAATGGCGTCAACTATGACGTTTTAGGATTGTGCAAGAATTCACCTTGGCTGGTGATGAACAAAATCATTTATTATATCTAAACAATACAGTTAACCATGGATAAGATTAAACTCGATAAAATTTCCGCAAACACTTTTGTTATATTATACAAAACGAATTTAATACAAGGTTTTACAAAACTTGTTCGCTTTCTGTTACAGTAGATTCAGAAGGGTCCACAGGCTCTGTAGCACTATCAGTGGTAAGAGGTAAATACCATGCCGCAACAAACGAGTTATGAAAAATTATGACAGTGGCGCGAACTTTACCCTTAGATTGTCCGGTAGACCGTACAAGCTTCAGGTCCATGTACTTCTCAAGCTTACTGAAGTACGACTCAAACTCTGGAGGGTAGCCCGTTGCCATAATACTAATTGATACTCTCTTTCGCTGAATCTATAAGCTGTTTTCTACAAGGCATGAAAAACGATTTACTTTAACCGACCTTTAAAAGTGTAAAAAAGTCCTTTAAATTAAATTTGCAGAACGGCCGATCCTCACTAAAGATCATAGACAAATTTGGTAGCATGCAGTTCTTCATCTGCAGAAGTTCAGTCACCCAATTTGGTGACACACGGCAAAAAGTTTTAATAAATTGAAGATCTGGATAAATGCTGAGAAGATCCGGAAGACTTAGAGTGTATGATTGGTTTGTTGTATTAAGACAATAAACATATTCGATTTGCGGACACATCACATTGAGCGTTTGAAAAAACGGTTTAGAAAGACAACAAGACTCCAACTCAAGCCACTTAATTGTTGTACATAAAGTGTGGTCAAATATTTCAGTCTTTAAGGCTTTGTGGTCAAAGCATTTGAAAATAACATGCCCAACACAAGTCAGAAGATCGCAGTCACCTGGTCTAATTGGTGGTCCGGTCTCATTAAAACCTTCATACGCAACTGTCCCGTTTTTACAGTCAAACCGCGTAACACAAGAAGTTCGTTGAGTTAGTTCAGGCGGACAAATGGAAATGTTACCAGCAGCAACGTGAAGATAGTGCCGTTCAATGGGAGTAGTGAGTTCGCTTAGACGGCAACGGAGACCGTAGGGCAGTTTAACGAGAGGGTATGGCATCGTTTATAATACGGCAGCCGAACTTGAAAAAACTACAATGGTGGACAAAACAGGAAAAGCTGCGGGCTTGCACAGAAAGCCGAAATGCAACTGTGTGTGTGTGAGTCTCAATAATCGTACAATGTAGGTTGCTTCATCCGCGTTTGTGCATCCTCATCGAATTATAAATGTTAATATTGTTGCCTTTGTTTGTGTCCAAAAGTTATAAATACGGTAAAAATTAGAATACAGAATAAAATGAGTGAAATACGACTTCTGGTTTGGGTTTATTACGGTAACCCAGATCCTGCCACGATGGATTGGACGAAATTTGTCGCTTTTATGGTCCTGTTGGCTATTTCGACTTTGGCTTCACCTATTCCTCCCCATAGCGCCATTTACGATACCAAGGTGATCCGATACAAAGTGCCACTGGTGCCTATCATAAACGTCATCGACAACCACAAACTTGACACTCTCGTCGCTCAGGAATTTCGACAGATTCTGAAAAATGAAGACGCTTGACTTGTGTTTTCTAGTAATTGTGTAACTGTATGGTTGTAGTGTCACAATATTACATCATGTCAAGTCATTTCTGAATTCTGCTTGAATGGTTCAATTGCTGTGGTATTCTTTCACTATGGAAACACTATTGTTTTTGAAATAGTTACATTTTTTGGTATGAATGCATAAAAGGTACTGACTGCGCGGGTTTGTTCGACAAACAGTGCAAACGCGCGCTCATCCAATCGATACTTTCTACTAACTAAGGATCAAGCAACCTTCATTGTACGATTGTTGGGACCCACACACAGTTGCGTTTTGGCTTTCTTTCTGGCTGTTGCACTTCTTTCAGTTTAGTCCACCACAGTTTTTCACTATATTCTTGACGATGCCATACCCTCTCGCTAAACTGCCCTACGGTCCCCGTTCTAAACGAACTCACTACTCCCATTGAACGGTACAATCTTCAAATTGCTGCTGGTAACGCTTCCGTTTGTCCACCTAAACTAATTCTACGAACTTCTTGTGTTACGCGGTTTGACCGTAAAAACGGGACAGTTGCGTATGAAGGTTTTAATGAGAACGGACGACCAATTAGACCTGGTGACTGCGATCTTCTGACTTGTGTTGGGACTTTCATTTTAAAACGTTTTGACCACCAAGCCTTAAAGAGTAAAGTATTTGACCACGTATTATGTACAACAATTAAGTCGCTTGATTTGGAGTCTTGTTGTTTTTCTAAACCGTTTTTTGAAACGCCCAAGGCGCTGTGTCCGCACATTCAATCCGTTTATTGTCTTAATAGAGCAAACGAATCAAACACTCTAAGTCTTACGGATCTTCTCAGCGTTTATCCGAATCTTCAATTTATTAGAACTTATTGCCGTGTGTCACCAAATTGGGTCACAGAACTTCTGCAGATGAAGAACTGCATGCTACCGAATTTGACTATAATGTTCACTACGGATGAGCCGTTCGCTAAATTTAATTTTAATGACTTTTATACACTTTTAAAGGTCGGTTAAAGTAAATCATTTTGCATGCCTTGTAAAAAACTGTTTATAGATTCAACGAAAAGGAGTTTCGATCATGATTTCGGCTATGGGCTATACTCCAGAGTTTGAGTCGTACACACATAAAAAAGTTCGTGCACAAAAAGACTACGCTTTCGCAACACTACGCGACGCGTTGACTTATGTCTACGCGTCGCGTATTCTTTTCATTAAAAGACTACGCTCGCGTAATAAAAAGACTACGCTCTGCGTATTCTTTACACTACGTTCGAGCGTAGTGTTTTTGTGCACTACGCTTTGCGTAGTCTTTTTAATACGCATTTTTTTGTGTGTACTTCAATAAACTTGAAAAGTTCTTGAATATGAAGCTTGTACGGTCTCTCCGACCTGAGTTTGCAGTTCGTGCCACAGTCATGCTTCATCATAATTCGTTTGTTGCGACATGGTATTTACCTCTTACAACTGATAGTGCCCCGGGGCGTTTAAACCATTCTGAACTACCTGTAACAGAAAGCGAATTGTAAAAACAAGTTTTGAGTTGTTTTTTCATCTCTAACTTTAATGTTAAAGTATAATAAATAATATCACTTTAATATGATTATTCCGAATCGGGCATTATACATCGGATTCGAAACTTGCATAAACTGAAATTTTCAACATAGTCCTGCACTTATCAAACAAAAATACGTTACAGTACTCATTAAGCAAAAGCCGTTCAAAAACCACCATGACCTCAAGACTGAAATTTTTAATAATCTTTATTCTACAACATGTCGAGTCCAGTTGTTTTATTGTTATCTTTTTGATGAGCTTTTCAAACACTGAAATTGTTATACCCACGAATCCGAACTCTTGGTATTATTAGAAATGCCAACGATTCACACATTTTGAACCTTACGGGTTTGCTCACTGATTTTCCGGATCTTTGACTTCTGTATTGCAGCATGTCTACAAATTGGATAGCTGAAATGCTGCAACTCAAGAATTTCACGCTAGAGAAGTTGCAACTCGCCTTTTATGATCTCCTGCCGTTCGGCAAATGTGATTTTGAACAGATTTTAGCACTTTTAAAGGTGAGTCAACAATGTTTTCTTTTTGCTAAAAGTACAAGTTTGCAGGCTTAACGACCGGGCTTTAAAATGACGATTGTGACTGGACTTGAACCAACTTTTAAAGCATTTTTTTCGGATTTTGCGCATTTTTTAATAGCGATCTTGTACGATCTCTCCCAGATAAAATTCACGGTCATACTACAGTTGATATTAATTCTTGGTCCAATAGTACGTGGTATGTACCAATCGTCGATAAGAATAAGTGCTTTCTGTAATAATATTGTTGTATTGTTGTCGTCCTTTTGAACTTGTTTTTCCGAACCAGCAGCGTTTTCATTACAAGACTGCTGGTTGGTTGAACACATTACTTGGACTGGAGAGTTATAAATATACAAGTTTTGGAATAAACGTGATAATGTAAAGCAACAAAGATAAATTACTTGTGCATTCGGTTCAGTACTACCGTTTTGACATGCAAATAGTTGTCAAATTCCAATGGTTCACAGTGATGTTTTTTGTGATCGAATTATACGATAACTTATTCATCACGGTTATGGTATAGAACAGTTGTGCATAAATGTGCTAAGATTGACCACAAAATAATCAAGTTTCCAAGATCACATTACGTTTTATTAGCTGCATTTAATAAATTCTGTAACTGGAACATAAAAACTGCCAAAAGGTTAAACATGCACATCATTTTTAAATTGAATTGAAGGCGGTTATTTAGGACCTACTGAATGGCATTTCACATTACAGAAATATTTTATAGTATTATATACGGTGGTCCTTACGGTTTGCTATTTCCGTTATGTGCGTATTT
>KB455573.1:334273-350499 GCA_000341325.1 Panagrellus redivivus | reverse complement strand
TACACGGTGGAATGAGTGCTGCGCGCAACGTGCGGGAATGCTCAAGCTTTGGAATTCGAATTGTTCTCCCTGATTCAATTCCGTGCCTGATTTCCGTTACCAGTCTAATCTAGAGATGTTGGGCGTGCCGTCGGTGTGCAGAACGCCTAGATTGAACAATTTTCACGGGCCACTGCGAGGGTTTATATTTTGGGAATTTCAAAAGTCAATAACTTCAGATTCCTATGTACAATTTCGCCCCCGTTTGTCTCATCGTATTCAGCAAACATAGTTACGTCTTGGCGTATGCGCATTTTTGTTGTCGAAGAAAATTTCGGTTTTTATGCACAAAAATGTTGAAAAAATCAGCGTTTTTAGAACATTTTTTTACATAAAAACCGAAATTTTCTTCGACAACAAAAATGCGCATACGCCAAGACGTAACTATGTTTGCTGAATACGATGAGACAAACGGGGGCGAAATTGTCCATCGGAATCTGAAGTTATTGACTTTTGAAATTCCCAAAATATAAACCCTCGCAGTGGCCCGTGAAAATTGTTCAATCTAGGCGTTCTGCACACCGACGGCACGCCCAACATCTCTAGATTAGACTGGTAACGGAAATCAGGCACGAAACCGATCGATTACGAAGCATTCTGATTCTGAAGCGGTGGGGTTGCCCCGACGCCAAGCGTTGGCATTCGACACACAACATCCACCCAGTTACATTTGGTGGCCATAGTGTGTGCGGCTGTTCGAGACACTTTGCCAGTAATACACGTTTGACAAGAGTTTTCATTACAAAATGACCAGATCAGCACTATGTTTTTTCACACTGAGGTAAAGTCGACCAGCTTTATCTTTCCTCATGTTTGCACTTTTTGTAACTGCTGTAGTGGTTGTGATTTTCATTTGGAAATATTTTCCTGACATATTTGGTAAGTTTTGCCTATTTTCACACGTAACAAGCAGTTTAATTTGTAGAAATGAAGTTAAAAGAGTGGATCCGATGGTTTCGGAGTTTATTCTTCAGAAATAATAGCGAGCCATGTCCAGTTTTCACTGTTCTCGTCATTGGTGCCTCAGGCGTCGGTAAATCGACCCTTTTGAACTTCATCCATTACATGCAGCATTGTTCCACGTTTAACGCTGCTGTAAAGACGAAGATTGACTTATTACTGCCAGTCGAAGTGGATGCAAATGATAAAGTGACCTACATGGAAAAGTACACCAACAACGAAAACGTCAACACTGTGGGCCGTTCATGCACGCAGAAACCGATGGATCACATAGTCGATTACGGTAGATTCAAAATTCACTATGTCGACACCCCTGGCACTAATGATACCCGTGGGATTGATCAGGACAAACTTAACGTCAATTTGATTGTGGACCATTTGGCTGAGCTTCCGGAAGTCCACGCCGTCCTTTTTGTCGTCAAAAATGATGAATCTAAACTTGGAACAACTTTTGAAAGCAATCTTCAACTATTGCTCCAGATGCTGCCCCGAAAAGCATTGAAGAATTGCTGTTTCGTCTATACGTTTTCTGCGCCGATGGATTTCAAGCATGGCCGGATGAGCCACACGCTCAAGGAATTCGCTTCAAACTTTAACGAATGTCATGCCATTGACGATTTGCAGATTACGGTAGATAACCAGTATTTCGTCGACAATGTTGCCTTCAAAAACTTACTTACTCTACAAAATGGTGGACAAATCACTAACCTCGATAAGTCGGAAACAGTATGGGACATTTCAAAGAAGAATATCGATCGATTCCTGCGACACGCATGTAATATTGATCCTGTTTTTCAGAAAGACTTTAAAATTGCTACAGTTATGCAGAAGTTAGGGAAAGTCATGCGTAATCGTGGATTTTTCAAAGGTGTTGAGCTGGATATTGAAAAGAGGCGATTGATGGCATCAGTTTCTGATTGGGCAGTGACTGGGGAAGCTATTCTCTGTCAAAGGTTGAAGGATGGTGCTAATGGTTTGGAAAATGATGAGTGGGAACAAGCGGCGGCCGAATGGAAAGCGAAAGACGGTGAAATTGGCAAACTAGTTGAGGAAATTGCCTTTCTCATGACTGATAATTAATTTTAGTGCAATTATTTACGTAAATTTTACTGTTAAGCCAGTTTTTGTACATAGAACACACATTATTTACCATATTTGTGATTATTATTATTTTGCATAGTTTTTTTGAAAATGAAACAACACTTGTGTGTCGTTTTTTCTGTAAATATCAAACATAAGATACAACCAGGTTTTTATTTTCAAACTGTAAAACGCACAGCAGCAAGCAAGTTGGACATTAAGTGCACAATGGCATGCTAAGCGATATGCATTAGCTATGAAAGACATGGATAAAGCCATCGTGCGGTTCGATCTACCCAGCATCGCTCAATCGCGCGTAATCGTTAACCGTATTTAAGTTGGTGGTCGGTTCGTTCCTCTCAAAAGCTATTTATTCGTCTTCCAATACATATTCGATCGCCGAATTCACCCAAAAAATGCCGTACCCCATCGCCAAGCTGCCCTATGGCCTTCGCTGCCGTCTCAGTGAACTAGCCACTCATGCTGAACGGTACTGCCTTCAAGAAGCCGCTGGAAACAAAGACATTTGCCCGCCAAAACCAGCCTGTTCTCGATGATTTAGTATGTTGTAGAAAAGCTGTGCTGGAAAATTTGCAATTAGAGCATTTATCAAACGAATGTTTCGATCGCATTGTTTTCCGTCCTCATTTGCTTAACTTATTAAATCACGCTAATTTTTGCAACAGCTTTCTGGAAAACGTTACAGTTGAAAGTTCCATTCACAGGTGTGACATCCTTAATTGTGTCATCCGAATCTGCAAGTCCATTAGCTTTTTCCAACGTGTTTGATAATTTTCCACGGCTCAAAGACTTTGTCTTCTATGGTGTAGTTCCAAAGACATGGATGACCGACATTTTAAGATCTCAAAAACAAAAGTTGAACCTTCTTCGCTTAATCGGTTTCTCCGAATCTTTTCAAGATTTGTCAATTACGGAAATCGCAAACTTCATAATGGTAATTTGCTTTATCGCTTGTTTTATTTTTATTGTTAATCTAATTATTTTTAGGCTCAAGACGTCAACATTAGTATCCACTTTAATAAAAAAACGCAAGATGGAGCCGTAGAAATAATGCACAAATTGTACAACGATTTATGTCAAAGTCAAAGATTTACGAAGGAAAAAACGAATTCAAACCGTTCTGTTGTAGTTTCATGTACCCCTAATTCACATTGAGTAAACTTTTGGCGAATAAATTTTGAGTTTTGAAGCTAGTAAAAACAGCAACAATGTGTCCTAAACACACAACGCTGCCGCCCGCCCCCTTGATGGGTACAGTACGCACAACATCAGGTACGGCAAAAGGCGCTTATTTGTATGTTCTCAGAGCATTTGTGTTTTGTAAAGGACCGTCATTCGGTTAGATCTACGCATTGCTAGCTTAATCGCGCGCGATCGTTAGCCATTTTTTGAGTTGTTGGTCTGTTGGTCCCTGCCTATATTTGCTTACTTATTATTTCACTACATTAGATTGGCTAAATCCTCCCAAAATGCCGTACCCCATCGCCAAACTGCCCTATGGCCTTCGGTGCCGCCTCAGTGAGCTTGCTACTCCAGCTGAACGGTATCACCTTCAAAATGCCGCCGGAAACAGGTCGATTTGCCCGCCAAAGTCACAAACTATGCGTAAAGTTCCTCTTTGGATATCATACAAAAACGACAAACTTGTCGTAGCTGATACAAGTGTTCAACGCGAGTATGTTTTTACCGATAAGGATAGCGATGTACTGTATACATGTTCATACGCAAAACTTCAAAACATCCAATTGGAGCATTTGTTCGACGATGTGTTTGGTCACATTATTTTTCGTCTTGATACGCTTTCCTTAACAAACTGCGCGGACTTTTCAACAGGCTTCTTGGAATCTCTAAAATTGAAAGTTCCATTCGTAAATGTGAATATGTTAGAAGTGAGAACACAAGGGTCAAACCCGTTTGATCTTTCCAAAGTGTTTGATAACTTTCCACGGCTTGAACATTTCTTTTTCTCTGGTGTTCTTCCGAAGACATGGATGACCGATATTCTAAGATCACAGAAACAAAAGTTGAAATTCCTTAAAATACGCGATACTTTTGAATCTTTTGGAGATTGGATAATTACGGAGCTCATAAACTTTATAAAGGTAAGTTATTTTGTTGTGTCTTTTATATAATTGTTATTCTTATCTGGTTTTAGGCCCAACATGCGGTATTCGAAATTGCATTTATCGTTAAGACGACAGATTTTACAAATGTAGAAACATTTAACAAAATATGTAACGTGCTACGCGAAAGTCAAAGGTTTTCTGAAAAACGAATAAAATCGAACTGTTCAATTGATGTTATTTTGGGTATGAATCGCTGTATATTTTATATGGTGAATCAGTAATCCAAAAATGTATACTTTTAAAAAAAATAAATTGTGACTTTTGAAGCAAGTTATGAAAAGCAAACATATAAACTGCAACAATGCGTCTCAAAGATGCAACACTGCTGCCCGCATACGGTTGTTTAGATCAGTTGAGATCACTATCGCCTTTTTTGACGCCCATTAACCTTAGAACCGCGTGACGACCACCCTCAGGTTTCCAACTTGAACCGTTTTATCGCTTTTGACGATCGAAATCGAATGACTGTCAATAAAATTTGCCTCTCCGAGCCACATCTCAATTGGCAACAATGTTTCCCATTCGCAACTATTCCTCGCAACATTGCCGGCTGCATACGGTTGTTAGACCCAATTTTCATGATGGCACCTGTCCAGCTGTCGGCACCGATGAATATTGCCATCCGGAGGCGGTCCAGGTACCACCAGCTTCGACAAACAACAACGCGTGGCCCTTGCGCGAAAAGTGTCGCTGGGGGGTCCTTGGGTGCTTGCGCATACACACTTGGAGAAGTGACCGTTATTGCCAGGCCAGAGGGGAGGCTACGAGTACCTGGTGTTGTCGATGGTCGTCGATGACGATGTCGACAAACATGGGTCGTCGATGGCTGGCTTTAAACCCTCTTTTTCGAGTCCTGCGCACCCGCACACACACAGACCAAAACGTGTTTGCAAACATAAAACAGAATTCAACCTATAAAGTCAAAACCCTAAGGCTATGTTGAGGTGGTCATCGATGGATGTCGACGACTGTTTCGAAGCGTGTAGGTACGACGTATGCGCACTTGGGGGTGTCCCGTTTGAAGAGGCCCTGCGGCTAGCTAGTAGGGCCGCGATCGATGTTTTTCAGTTTTTTCACCTTTCTTAAATAGCTTTATCTTAACTTTTTTATCATTATCCAACCCCGAACGGAGGCCACTACTACCGGCCAAGTGGATCGGCGCCTCCGTCGGCCACCTTTTTTCCAGAAGTGCATCGCCAAGTGCTTCTTCCTCAACCTTCCAGGGTGCGTCTTCTTTCTAACTTCGACAAAAAGCTGTCTATCCACCCATTTTGATGTTATGTTCGTGAGTGATCAAGACTGCGTTCACCGTCTTCCCTTAAGCGGACCGAAAACATGCTTTTTCTTGTCTTTCCATTGTACTTCTCTGTAGACCCCCTATGGCGATCTCTGCGCACCCGTTTTTTCCATTCAAACTTTCACAACTTTCCGGAAGGATGGAATCCCCTGAAATGGACTGCAAGTCCATTGAAACCCCATCCATCACAACAGTCTCAATCAAAACGTTCAAGGTGCTTGCTCAAGGACAGAAACCCCATCTTTTTTCGGATGAGTGAAATCGCGGTCAACATGCGCCTCAAAAAATGGTCTGTCTTCACCATTTATCTATCGTCTGCCCCATTGTTCAATGTCTGTCTCCGGTGCGAATGCTTTCACTTTCACTTTTGTTTTCGAGGTCTTCCTTGTTGCGCGAATGGTCAAAACATAATCAAGCCCTCAGGGCATTTGTTTATTTAAGCCCGTAAAACTGCCTTTTTTCAAGTTTTACGAGGATAAATGATTAATTGCAACCATTATGGAAGGCAAATAGCCGCTTTTTCGTACAGTTATGACTAATTGATGTCAGCAAAAGTTCGTTTGAAGTTTGCAAACATGTCCAAGTTTGCCTTTTTTGACCCTTTTATGGATTTTTGTACCCCATGGTGTCGTAGCCATAAACCCTAATGCACTCCTGTAAGGTTTTTTTTTATCGGAAGGAATCCATTTTATGATTTTTTGCATCCTCCAGCCAGTTGGAGACACAATTTTGGTATTCGAAGTCCATGTTCATGGAGAGTTTGTTCCGGAGGGCAGTCAAGCATGTGTTTTCTAACAGCACTTTGTTCAGTTTCTTTCTTTCTGAATCTTTTTGGGGTGTATGCATGTCGTCGTGAGGTGGGTGCCATGCCATTATGACTGCTTTCGCCCGGCTGGCGGCAGCTACCTGTCAGTTTATTCATGTCTTTCGTGCCAATGTTGAATGTTGTCTGTCGATGGTGGTGAAGGAAAAGGAAAGCTGTTAGTGTATACACGGCACTGGGGCTGGTGTTTTCTTTAGAAATTTGTTCATTTTGTCGATGCCTGGGGCTTTATGGGTGCTTTTGAAGAAAGTGGTTTGGCTTTTATGTCGAAATGGTGTGGTAAAACGGTTATATGGGAAGTAGTTTAGGGGTTTATTGGCAAACTGGTTAGAGTTTTCGTTTCTAAACTGAGAAATTTTGGTCAAAGGTATTTGAGAAAGGTATTTGAGTTTTGTAGTTTTGGTCATCTATCAAATCTGGAGACACTTTTATCATTGCTACATCGGTTAAGTATGATCAAATCGCTTTATCTCCTCTATTTCGATCCTCCAAACCGACTTTTCATGAGCCTTGGAGCCTCCTAACCATGATAGCCCCAATCCATCGTGAAAATCCCCCCTCAGGCGTTGGAGTTGCTGCCCCAGCCCTCAGCCTCAGTTAGCTCTACCCCGCGGGATATCGGATCTCGATTGCAGGAGGCCGCCTTTCTATGATGGAAATGGCTTTGTGCTAAAGCGCAACGGGTGGGAGGAGGGATGGAGATCTCCCACATCCTTTTGCACCTCTTTTTTCTATCTGTCTATCTGTAGATACAGCCGAGCCAGGCGATGATCGTCGGTTCGGATCAGAATCCGAATGAAACGCCGCTGTTCATTGCCTCCTTTTTTAGAGGTTTCATTTGAGGAGGGGATTTAAATGGAAATGTAATTGTTGCGTTTTCTGGTTTCACATTAGCCTTCAGCTTTCCGTTTTTTTGTTGGACTTTACTTTTCAAATTTGTATTACTGCACTTTAAATGCAAATTTAGCGGAAGCAAACTTGAATTTTGTCATACTACAACTCAAAAATTCAAAAGAGTTTCTCAAAATAGAATCACTTTGCATTTTCGTCAAACCATTTCCATTTCTATGATTGATGGCCCCAACTTTGAGCGCCATTTCACAGTTCTTTGTCATTATAACTTAATCCCATTACCACCTACGGTTTCAAAATTCTAAACTTTCACACTTTTGACTGGCCCTCCTGCCGATGGCCTTTCGGGCACACATCATCATTCAACTCCATTTTCGTCAAAATCCGATTCAAAACTTTCGCCGATTTGAATACACTTTCCGCGCAAAATGGAATCGGAATCTGATCTGTTCCGACTTGCCACTGTTGGATTTGATCGGTCTTTGCATAAAAAAGTTGAAGTTGAAGTCGAATCTGAATCGCTAATTTGCACAACTGTCGCCCCCCTCCGCCCTTCGGAACCGGGTATATACCCCCTGGGTTCTTACGCAAGTTGGTTGTCCTCCCTCTTCGCATAATGTTGAACAACTGCGCCTGAGGCACTTTCCTTGGGTTCCCTAGTATGCGCAGGACTTCCAATCCAGGCAATGAACGTGTACATCTTCCTTTTGAGGGTGGGGCGGATGGGCTTTGTCCTGGTTGAATGTTACAATTAGGCGATTTTTTCAATGTAGGACATGCGCAAGAGCCTAATTTGGATGTGGCAGTTCTGGAGTTACGTGATTGTTGGGTATTGGGAAGTTTGAACGAGTTTGCTTTCGAAAGGGGTCTATTATATTATCCATTTGTTTCAATCTTCAAGTTTGACGGATAATCGCCATCTGGGTTTGCCTAGGCGTGTCGTTTGCTTTGCAAAGTTATTATTATAATGGGAAGCGATTTGAATTGGCCTATAAGTGCAGAGGATAAGTGGCTATAAACGGGGGAAAGGGGAAATGGAGTACTTTTATGACAAAGAATAGCCGTTTGGTTGGAATTTTGGATGTCTGAAGGCCTTTTAGATGGCCAATTTCGCTAATGGTTAGAATTCTTCGGCTTTTTTCAATCTCTTTTATCCGATTTTAACCTTTGATGCCTATCGCCATTGGCAACAGAGCTTTTTATCCGTTTTTCATCCAGCTGTGTATTAGCAACCAAAAACACCCTTCAAGCCACGTGAAAATGCATCTGGACATCCTTCTCATGGGATAATTTACAAATTGAAGAAGCGTCCAAGGTGTGACGCGACCAACCGAGGCCCCCGTAAATAGTCATATACATTCGTAGCAGTCACACTACTGCGCAAGACGCCAGCCGCGGTCATCTATCCCATTCACACTATTTTGGGCTGTGGCTTTGATGGCGCCATGTTTTTGGAGGTGTCCGACAGCCTCCTTTTTTGGTTCCTCATTGACGCCTTCCGCAGGCCCTTTACACCTTTGGCGTCTCCCGCACTGCCAATAACGGCTAAATGTGTTTGTTTTGCCACTGTCTTTCGCGCTTTTTACCGTTAATCGCTTTCCCTGCCTCCACTTGCCATTTAAACGTTTAAAAAGATTGTAATTTTCAGTTTCGTATCAACTAATAATTCTCCATCAAGCCCATCCAAGCAGAAACCCCAGCTTTATGGAGCGTATTTCACTAAATTAGGGCCACTTTTCCAACTAATTATCGATATTTTTGGAAGTTATTCGAGGGTACCCGTTTGGAACGAACGAAAATAGCCTTTATTGTGAATTTTTGTATGGTTGATAGTTTATTGGCAGACATTTCTACAGTTTGGAAGAAGCATTGAACATGATCCTCAGGTTTTGGACAGTTTTGGCTACTATTGTGGCAGCTTTGTCGCCCCTCGTCATCGCCGATGACGTATTTTGTGGTCAGCTTATGATCCATAAACAGCAATGGCTGGCCCGGGCCGCTTCCACGATTAGCTCTCAAACGACAGCCGATTTGAAGGAGTGCATCAATATTTGTTGCAGCATACCGAGTAAGTTGTTCTTTTGACATGGCTGATGTCAGTGGGATTCCATCTTGGGAAGTCGTTAGGGGTTTTTTGGGAGTTTCATAGCAACCTTGGGACCATGTGTGCCGAAATGGAGGGTCTATTTTGTTCTGTTGGGGGCGTCTGACAGATTGCGTTGTAACCTTGATGTGGAAAAATGTCCGTAGATGGACCTGTGTTACATTTCCGGACTCCTTTCTGTTCAACTATTTGTAATTACACATTGAAAACGTCTTCAAAACATGAAAAAGATGCGTGTTTTGGCCACCTATTCATAAAAACCGCCCGCAATATTCAAAAAAGTTTCAAATTTCAATACATCTGACGACTGTGAAGTACTTGAAGAACCCGGGTGCCTGGGAACTTGGACAAAAACATGCTCCAATATTCGGATACTCGGAAGAGAGCAAACATGCAACTTGAAGCCGTTTCTTTTTACAAACTGGTTGCCCATGCCGAAACTGACCACTGTCCATTCAAATTGCATTATGGCTGCGCAGTTTTAACAAACAACCGACTCTGTTTACCTTTCTTCACCTAGCCACCTAACTGTCTGTCCCCAATGCTTCTCCTCTGAATTCGATAATGATGGATTAGCAACGGGTTAGCTACGTAGGTACACAAATCTGGCTGGACGCCAATCCAAAAAAGGGTGTGTTCCGTCAGGCTTCTCCTCTGCGTATGTGTGAAATCCGACGCGATGGGGATCTTCCATTATGTCGGAGAGATCGAAAGAGGGGCTTACCTTCGCACCTTTTTTGTTCATCCCAAAAAGCGACGACCGTTTTGGGATGTCGATAGAGCTGTCGCCTAACTAAAAAAAGCAAAATTCTGTAAAGACAGGCTTGGACGGAGGTCAATCGCGGATTATGCGCTAGGTTACACGGGATTACCCTGGTTGGATTGGGTTGTCGGAGGAGGGATAATGCATTTTGGGGGCTGATTAATTGGGATTCTGGAGCGGGGGGACCTGTTTTTGGACAAAGATGATTGAAAAAGTTGTTTTTTGGGGAGGGGGGCACGCATGTGACA
Source organism: Panagrellus redivivus (assembly GCA_000341325.1). Lineage (NCBI taxonomy): Eukaryota > Metazoa > Nematoda > Chromadorea > Rhabditida > Panagrolaimidae > Panagrellus > Panagrellus redivivus. Next base: position 340,186 of record KB455573.1, on the reverse strand, counting down.
AGCAATTTTTACATGCATTTGTAAAACACTGTTTTGTATTTTAAGTTAAAAACATATAATTATTGTAAAATTATGCAATAAGCTTTTTGATCATTTTTGCAAAACAAAAATATTCTATGACACAGTTAACTGAAACAATGTTTATTTGAATTTTTGATATGAAAATCAAAACGTCGCATTTTCACCTCACCGAGCCGCCTTTAACCTAAACCGTCATTTCAGACTGCAATGCCGTAACCTTCATGGGCTTTATCTCCAACACAAGTCAAGAAGCTACATCAGTAAACTGTCTCATGTTCAGTTGCGAGGGGAAGTGTGTCGTCGTTGATCGGCCATCTGCTGCCGAAGGCGTTGTCAGCGTGGTTATCAACAAAACTTCGACTGAAACCCGTGCGACAGCCGAAGCACAGGTAAGTAATCCCAAGATTTACCAAACCCATTATCCATGTAATGGCCGTCTTTTGGGATACCCCGCCGACCCCCTAATTATCCCCGATTTTACGGTGGACACATTATTATTACGCATTGCGCCGGCTTGGGCCTATAATGTGTTCCTGCCGATTTTGTTCGGTTCATTTGGCCGGCGGCGGATACACTGTCTCAAAGGGGCTTCAATGAATGAATGAAAATAATATAATGTTTTCGCATTTAGGGCACACCTATCAATGCCCCTGACACTACCGAGGGTGTCTTTTTACCTTCCAGTAGCAATGAAGGGCCTTCGACAATGGCACCCGACAGCATTCCGATCACGTTCCCACGGCCTCCGGATATGCTTAGTGGTGATAACAATGGAAACATAGTGACGGAAAGCATGCCATCAGCAAGCCCGAATAACACGTACAATGGCACAGTATCATCGCATAGGACAAATTCATCGACAATTTCGTCAACCCACATATTCTTATCAAAATACACCCCCATCTGGGCCGTTGGAATCGCCATAGTTGTTGCCGTTGTCTGTATCGGTGTCAACGTCGTCCTAGTATCTGCATTCTGCTGCTACAAACGACACAAAAACAGGATGAGGTCCGAAACTTTCACACCCCACATAAAAGCACCGACTTTACATGCTTTTAATCCGTCAACTTAGCGACCTCTTTTGAGTTTTTTTTTCAATAATCTCTGATGAATTGTGTGATTACGGGTTGTAAGCTAGCCGAATTTGTCGATGTAATTTGATGAAATAAAGTTGAAATTCGATTTTATTGTAATCTCACTTTCACAAAACCCGTTATATCCCTAGAGGTATGCAAATCACAGTTCTTTTTTCTCTTCAAAATGCTTGTACGGCACCAACAGCCCGATTCCGGCAGCTATCAACGTGCAAGTAGCCCCGATGTAGCCAATGTAGTGGAATCCGTAGGCATCCATGATGTAGCCGCCGAGACTGGGCGCAATAGTCCGGAAGAAGGAGGCCGCCGCGGTCGTACAGCCGAGAATGATCGCCTGAAGGGATTTATCGGTTAATTGGGCCGTGAGCAGCGGGAGCTAGCTTACGTGTTCATCGGGATTGACGCTGGCTGTGAGGACACTGTCACTGACCGTATTGACCAGGGTCATGCCAATGGCCAGGAATGGCAATATGAAGTAGACTTGGGGGTAGTACACAAGGTGCGAGTATTGGGAATGGCAGACTAGCTGGAAAGAGAAATAAATTGTATCCAGTCATACAAAACTGGTGGTAGTTGTCAATATTTCGAATTTTTACAGTTTGCAAAGAACTTCAAAAATGACGTTTTGCTTTTACAAACGTCAAAACTGTAAAACAGAACCCTAAGACCAAAAGCAAAATCTTGCTGTTGGAATTAAGGTTGCTGTGTTCAGACTTTACACATTTTAATTATGTGTTAACAAAACCTCGAAAAAACTAGTTCAGGCCCCTTTGAAAACCTCAAAAAACCAACCAAAGCACCAATTCCGATGTAAACCAGCTTATTTTCCGTAAATCTGGCACGCAAAAACGGAATTCCAAAACCGTTAACCACCATCATCAAAATGCCAAAAGTCATTTGAACATAACCATTATCCTGCTCCGTGACCGCAAACTTTTCAATCAAATACAAATTCATCATCGACAATGGCAGGGTTACGGGTGCCCAAGCCATGTGCTTCTGTAGAAGGACAAAAAAGACCTTCGGCCTTAGAACTACGTCAACTACCGATGCCAATGTGAGTGGTTTTGAATTAGCTTTGGAAGCGTTTCCGTCTTCATCGACGGTGTCGTCATTTGAGAATTCTTCCGGATTGATGAAAACAGCGGCAATCACAGCGGCAAGGACCGAAAAGAAGGCTGAACTGTAGAGACATGCAAAATCTCCAGCGATCTTTGCAAAGAAGCCATTTGCCAGCGGCGCAAGAGTAACACTGATACCGAAACATAAAGCCAGACGGCCGAAGGCTGTTGTTCGTTCCTTTCCGGGCTCAGTCAGATGAGAAATGATGGCTTGATGGGCCAGCATGCCGTGGATTAGCAGGCCTGGGAGCTTGCTAAGGAAAAGGCCGTAGACGTTCTGAAGGGGTTTTTATATATCCAAATGGACTAATTGATGGAATTGGCTTACATTGATGAAATAAAAAGTGGCTGCCATGGTTGCCGTAAGACCATAAGTCAGAAACAGCCCGGTTCGGATGCCGAGTTTATGCAGAATCGCCCCAAAAAGCGGGCCACCGACAATCTCCAAAACGCCATAGAGCGTTTGCGAATAACCAATTAAGGCATCACTCACATCCAGACGCTTCTTTATGATAAAGGAAAGACCAAAAAGTTGAGAAAAGAAAGCGACATTGTCTAGGACTGACAAAACGTACACGACAAGGATCGATTGTTTGATCGAAGCATTGGTAAATGGGATTTTAATGATTTTAGAATCCCGCATAGCAATTTTGTGGCCGTTACAAGTGCGATGAAAGAGACAAACAGAACAAGGGGTTCAAGTTCAGACCAGAATGGTCGCTGGTTGCAAGCAATTGTTAAATTGCGTCTGGCGAGCGAACCTGATAACGTTGGTCACATTTTATGATAAAAAGGCGAACACAAAGTTCAACCACTAATTTGGTGCATGTATGTGCGTCGAACATAATCGTTTTAAACTTCAATGTAGTTTGAACTTGACACAATCACAAAGTAGGCACACTTTAAATGTTCGGAAATTGATAGCAATGTTCTGGCGTTTCAAAAATACTCATTCAAAATCATCTAACTCAAGATTGCACCTACCAGAACACAATTTTGCCAGAAGTCAACCAAAAATTGCTTAGATAGATTGATAATTTCGAAATTATTGATTATATTGCAATTGGAGTAGTATTTTTTAGTTCTCAAAATACATACGCTTAATCAAAGTGATCTATCTCAACGTTTTTGCAGTTTTCAGTACCAAAAACGCCAAAAACGACCGAAAATCACACTTATCGATTTACCACTAGTAAACTGTTAATCCAATCAGAGTTTAAGTTACATTTATGAATTCCCCGTGTTCTGGCGGTTCAGAAACGCTAGCTCAAAGTGATCTAACGCAAATTTTTTGCACCTACCAGAACTCAATTTTGCCAAAAGTCGACTGAAAATAGTTCTAGTAGTTTTTCTAATTTACGAAATTTCGTTTCCACTGCTTCTCACTTGACATTTATGAATTCCCCATGTTTTAGTCATCTGAAAACACTTACTCAGAATGATCTAGCTTAACAAATTTGTCCTTTACGAAAGCAGAAATACATAAAAAAAAGAGCACTATTCCTTTGACAATATTCCAACCGTTATAAAAGCACAATTTAAACAGTATTTTTGAATACCCCATGTTCTGGCGGTTCAGAAACACTCATTCAAAGTGATTCCTTTGACCAATTTTTCAACTAATTGCTTGAGATGAATAAATGCATGGTACGAAAATCAAAACAATATTCCACTTTCTGCAAAACAGGCCAATTGTGATTAGAAAAGTGGACAATGGGTTGACCCTGTGACAAGTCATAATCGAAACAAGGCCCTTATTTCGAATATAAAAGCATAAAACTCCCGCATTGGCGAAAGCAAGACTCAGAATCGCCGCCAGTATGACTGCTTCTTCGCCTGCTCCAGCCAAGCCACCCCGCTACAACAATGACAACACGACGGTCCTGCAATTCCTGGGCAGTTTCATAACGTGCTCGAAGCTGATCTTCTTCCGATTGGACTGGGTCGTGTTCCTGACAGCTCTCAACTTTTCCATGCCCTGGCTTTCGACTTATTTGTACACGTATACGGGCGACGTGAAGGGTGCCTTTGTTAATGCCCTGACTAACCGGGACAGTACCGCCTTTGTGAAGGTTGTTTTTTGGGCCTTGAAAATATCGGCTTTCTCTGCTCTTGTGAGTTTTTTTGGGGATACCGTATCTGAGGCTTACGATGGCCAGTGCCAAAGACCAGTTATCTTGAGTTTGACGAAATTGTGGTTTAGACAGGCACGGTGCTCGGCCAATTCGGCAAAGTAATGGGCTTTCTGTACAGACGGAATGCTATCATGCGAATGCAGGACAGATACTTCACCGCGCTCGCTTTCTATCGCATGAACTGCATTGATAGTGAGGGAATTGACAATCCGTTTGTTTTTGAGTCTTATTTTATCAGAACTATTGATCAATGTTTCCAGAGACGGTCGAATCGCTCAAGACGCCGCAGAAATCGCCGGCATTTGGGCCAGTCATGTGCCTGGCATCGGTGGAATGGTGGCACAATGGGTTTTATTTAGTAGAAAAGTTTATGCTTTGTCAGTTTTTTTCACACAAAAATTATATCAAATTGGATTCAAACAACAATTTCAGTGCACGCTGGCACACATTTCTTTATGCGATACCGTACTTTTTCATCATAACCATTGTAAAAGCATGCTTTTTCAAGCCACTGTCAAAATGGTTAGCGCGGAGTGAGCGATCGGAAAACAATTTGCGGTTCGTTTTTTGTAAAACACTTTTTGGGATAAAAATGTCCAATTACAGCTACAAACACATTTCCATCCGCGACAATGCCGAATCGATAGCCTTCTACAAAGCGGCCAAATTTGAGCAAACCGAAACACGTCGAATTTTCTATGAATTTTTGTGGCAACAAGTTAGATTAAGCCTTTGGCGGGTACCTCAAAACTGTAAGGCAACACTTTTGATTATCATTTGAACATATTTTTAAAAATCTAACTTTTCAGTGCTGGCAAACTTCAACAGTGATTTAAATTTTCCCCTCGCAAACATAATAATGTACGGCCCAGTCTTCCAATGGCACATTTATGATGGTTTGACACCTGGCCAAATAAATGATGACATTAGCGGTTCTGTTAATCAGACAAATATCTATCTTGCCATGATTGAGGGGTATGCATGCACATAAAATTACAAAAGAACATACAAGTAACTTTTAGTCAATCAGGCTTTTTCACGAGTCTCATTGAAAACGCCGGCGTCCTCAAACGTGTACACGATTTCATGACGTTCGCGGAAAACGTTGCCGAAGAATCGAAAGCAGTCGAAAAGGCTAAACCAACGCAGTGGAATACGAGTTTTACCTCGATTCTGGAGCATAAAAAAGACAATGTTGAAGTGTTCAGATTCACAGATGTGTCTTATGGAGTTCCTACGAAGCCCGATCTTCTGCTTGTTAAAAGTTTGTTTCCGAAGCTTAAGTGTCTGCATCAAAATTTGACTTTTGTGATTCTAGATTTGAATCTAAGCCTCAGAAAAGGCGAATCAATACTGCTGAGCGGTGAATCCGGCGCTGGAAAAACGGCCTTCTTCAGAATTCTGTCTCAAATCTGGAACATTCAAAGCGGAAAACTGTCAGTGTCCAGAAGCAACATCATTCCAGTGCCACAACGCCCCTATCTGCCCTGTGGCAAACTGACTTTCAGACAACAAATTTCGTATCCACAACGTATCAAGAAG
>KB455573.1:284095-321552 GCA_000341325.1 Panagrellus redivivus | reverse complement strand
TTACCATTAGGAGGTAGTGTTCATGCAAGTGCCGTAATAAAGGCGGCAACAGTGTCTACAGAGCCCTATATTTTGGACGATCTTAAACTTGATCAAGTCTATTGTAAACTTCGGAACTCGAAATCATGGTTGAAGCAGCTTTTATTACTTCGAAGACAAAACGTGGCATTAAATATACAAACTTTACTTGCAAAAGACGTTTCAACATCTGAATTTGTCAATAGATGGATGCCAGCAACTTCGACAAAAATTGTTTATTCAAGAATCGGCAATTCGCTTACAGTGCCTGTGGCTGCAATGCTACGATTCAAATACGGTGATAAAATTAAATTTTTCCTGGAACTTGTAGCAGAATTGGCACATAGTTTTGAAATGGAGTATTATTACTGGATCGACGGTGTAAAATCTCCTGTGGCACCATTCACAGCATACATGTTAGCCAATGTATTGAATTTAGAGTTTACTAATTGGCAGGAATACTGTTTCGATGCAAACTTCCTCGCGAAAGACGATTATACACTGTACCTTGCTGCAGAGATAACACATCGCGCAATGATTCACTTTGAACAACCGCCAAACGGCGCACACGATTATGCTACACAAATCTACAGTGCCCTAGTTGCCGATGGAAGCAGTATCAGCAGGCTACGAGTGGCCACAGCCTATGCGCTTCATAACGGAATCCATACTTGTAACACGCTTCAAGTTTTAGACTGTTTTGATCCTGTTTACAAAGTTCGTGTTTTAAAATGGCTAAAAAAAATTGTGAATAAACTACTGTAATTCGGCATAAGATAGCAATTTTTAGCAATGGAAACTCTAAAGCCAAACGTTTTAACAACGAGCAACACCAAACCCGAAGGCGCTAGACCGCGATCGGTCGAACTGACCCGCATAAACACAAAAAAACACGACACACTTCGAAGCATTACGAAAATGTTCGTGAACAAGCGTGTGGGGTAAATGGTCGCCGAAGCAACTTTCGATCAAAAACATCAGTGTTGTCGTTTTGCCATGGAGTTGACGGATCCATTCACCCCCATGACTTGGCTTCAAGTCGCCCAATGCTGTATCGCCGGAGGCATTTTGGCTCTGATAAAGCTGTCGCAGGAAACCGAGTTCTTTGGTCACTACATTCGACCCCTCCATCTGTGTCCATGCTGCCCCTATCGTTACCGCAACTACATCCTCTACTGGCTCTACGACGACATCGAATACGCCGCCTTCTTGAATGCTGGAATCATCTTCGTCTTCGCTTCGATCACCAGCGGCTTCTTCAACGTCCCAGCCTGGCAGATCATCGGTACTTTCCTCTGGAGCTGCATTACCGGTGCCCAGATGTTTCGGCTGTTGGTGCCGGAATACAAGATTAGTGGAGCGTCGGCTGGGATGTACGGCCTCTTTGCCACATGCATTATCAATACGACATTGACAGCGTTTCACGGTGACGTCTATTGGCTTCCGGTGGTTCTGAGCATCGTTGTCGTCGGGCTTGTATGCGTCGAATTCTGGGCCGATCTTGAACGGGTAAGAAATTTAACACTTTATAATTTTTGGGCTCTTTAAGATGTTTCATCTTTTCAGACCGCGAGCGAAGCCCATTTCGGAGGTTTCCTATGTGGCACAGTTCTGGCCCTGGCGCTGGCTCCTCTCAGTCCGTTCCATGACTACTCCGTCCTCATTCTGATCCTCTGGGCTGCCGCCACACGACTCTTCTTCCCGGCACATCGCCGCCTCCGCCGCAACTATCGCTTCCGCACACGCGTGCACATGATCCATGCCAGTGAACTTCCGTGGTGAAGTAAAATCGGCAGACTAACATTTGCATTTGTTTGTTGCTGGAACTGAACCTTCTTGTTTGTATTGTTTTCTGATACCATGTGAGACAGAGCTGTAATAAATTTGTATTTCCAATTCAGTATTAATCGTATTTACGACGCTGTTACACTTAAAAAACCTCCACAAAGAAAACCAAATTTTATACGTCACTAATAATTCTTCCAAACTGAGCAAAATCAAATATAAACAACAAACAAACATCACTTCGTCGACTCCGTGAGATGTTCGACTGCATCTGTGATACCGAAGGTCAGCTTCTGCTTCACGGCACCGTCTGGCAGACCGGCGGAAACGTCCTTCGACAGCCTACGAAACTCCGTCAACAACTCCATCACCACGTTTCGCAGCAGGACGGGAACATTGGATTTGGACAACCGCCTGAAGGGAATGGACAGGATCCGAGCAAAAGTGTAGATCAGCTGGACAGCATTGGCGACACTGGTCTCATCTGTGGGATCAAAGTCGTCCGGACAGCGTGCGGCTTGTGTGAGATCATCGTAGAAGGCATCATTGAAAACAGGTGATGGGGCGGTCCAATGGCGGATGAGCTTCTGGATCAACTGGAACCCGGCACGAAGGAAGGCTTTCCGATCGAAATCGGCCATGACTTCCGGCGAAAATAGCGCTGACACAATGTTTGAGATGCGTTGAACAGCCGGTGAAATGGTCAGAATGAGTTCGCCGTCCATTTCAAACTCGGTGAGACCATTCGACGTGAAATAGGCTTCTCCAAGGCGTGCATGAAGGGCGAACAGATAGTCTTCTGATGTCAGCGGTTGGCTCAATCGCGACGAGGCGTAGTCGATTTCGGTCTTTTCGGTGATCAGGGTGGAAAGGGTTTCCGTGTAGGCGGGCTGCAATAGAAGCTGGCATTAGAAGAGACAAAAAAGTTGAATGGTGTAAACTTACGCATTCATTGACGATAAGCGTCAACAGCTCGCCATATCCAAGACTATCCTCGATGACACGCTTTGTCAGATAGCGTTTGATCGTATCATCCGCGATGAGAATCAAATAACACAAAGTTGAAGCCACTGCCGTCGGCGCTCGCTGTAGGACAAGGTTGTCGAGAAGCCTGTCGACCATACTCTTTTCCTGGTTTGAAAGGCCAGCATCTTCGCCTTCAATGAACTGCATCAACACAAACACGAGGCGATAGTTGCGATTGACCAACATAGCCGGCATCCGATCCGTTGAAGCGAGCTGCTTCGCGAGGGCCATGAACAACTTCCGCGTGAAATCGGGCACGTATTGGCTGAACTCGTTGATCAGCTGCAAAAAGCGTTCCTCCTGTTCCGACAATATAGCGTCGCCATCGTATTCTGGGGCCTCAAATACCGGAAACAGGTCCTTCTGATCGATCTTCAGAGCGCATTCGAGTGCGATGGCAGACAGCTCGTCGGCTGACACCTTTTGGATGGATGTTTCGACGAATTCGGCGACCAATGTATCCGCAGATGCGACCAGAATCTTCGAAAAGATGCGTCGAGCTTGCATTTGAGGGGCATCGGGTGATGCCGTCGACGATTGTCCGCGAGATCGAAGCTGTCGTGCTGAGGCCGGCTCTTCTTCGGCGGTCTTCTGCTTCTTGGTCTTCGGAGTAGAGGTAGTATCGGACTTGCGGCTGTCATCTGGCTTGGCACGCTTTCGAGTTGTCGGGGCTGGTGGCGGTTCGGGTGTTTCGGCATCGTCCGGCAACGCTTCACCCCGCTCAGCAGCTTCCTTCGCAGCAGCGGCGGCAGCAATCGCAGCCCTCTCGGCATTGGTCTTCCGTCCGCGCTTCTTCAGAACCCGGGCGCCCTCAGCTGGCACAGCAGGTGCGGCACGGGCTTTCGGTGCCGCTGCAGGTTTCGGGGCGATTCCGGCAAGACGTTGCTTCGATTGACGTGCCATCAGTTTCTTTATCTGATCCATAGATTTGCCATTAGCGCTGGCACGTAAACCAGAGCCTGGTGCTGGGACATGAGCAACGCGACCGGGTCGAACTGGTGGGGCCATTGAAGCAGCAGATGTAGAAGGTCCTGGATCCTCAGATACGGCGGGAGAAGCAGACTTTTCTGTCGATTCCGCAATCTTTGACACCTCAGACGAAGATGGAAGGCCGGATTCATTCTCATTGACGCCCTTTTCAGCATCCGCTGAAGCCGTGGGAACAGTAACACTTGACTTCTTTGGCGGAGCACGTGATATTGTCGGTTTCTTTGGCAATGGTTTCGACAGATTCTGAAAACAAACAAAAATAACTTCAAAAAGACAAAAAAGACCAAAAACATACGAGTTTCTCCTTCTCAGCCTTCAACATTTCCATCGTTTCAGCTTTCCTGGTACTCATGAGCTTCTGTTGTTCACGAACAGACAAAGTCTTTCGGCCATGGATACTCGGAGCAGACGAACCCTCGGTAGTGACAGCCTTAGACGTCGGAACGCTGGTCGGCGGCAAGGCTGCAACGGCCGTGGCTCGAACACCTCCAGAACGACCGCCTCGGGGGGCTCTGCCATTGGGAAGTATGGACCGAACTGACGGCTTAGGCATTGCAGGTGCCGTTGCAGCTTCGACAGGCTCTGGCATGGGAACTTCTTTCGATGTCGAAGGAGCACTCGTCGGCGGCACATCTTCTTCATCACTGGAATCCTCGGACAACGGCGCCGCGGTGACTGGAACCTGGACCATTGGGGCACGATTAGCAGCGGCTTTTCGAGTTGATGGAGTGTTTCTCGATCGTGGCGGGCTGAGGGTTCGAGGTTTGAGGGGACTCGACGCTGAAAAAGATGACAATGCAACAGTGAGGAATGTGCACGGTTCGAAAAATCATTGGCGAGCCAATCTGGCTCGAGAGCGGGGCAGAGAGAATGGTTTTTCGCTACAGGATTTGTGGTGATCTCGACAAAACGCACGCTTTTCCAGTCGTTTGGCTCAAGTCACACCAAAAAACGCATGACACGATCTCGCGAGCCATCCCTGGTGCGTGCCACAGAATAAAAGATAAACAACTTACAAGTTCGCGCAACTTTGGCTCTCGCCGGGGTCGATTTCGATGGAGCTGCTAAATCGGCAGTAGAAGCGTCATCAGAATCCATAGAATCTACAGCAGGTTTTTCAACACGCTTCTTTGGTATCGGTGCTGTGGGCTTCGGGGGAGCTGTTTTCGCAGCGGAAAGGATGTCCATAAAGAAGTCATCTGATGACTCAGCTTGTTGAACAGGCTCTGAAAACGCAAAATTTAAATGATAAAACATGACAGAAACAAGTAACATACTTTCAGTGGCTTTTTGAGGCTGCTTCGAAGCAGGTTGACTAGGTCGTACTGCTCTCGGAGCGCTTGGAGGCACAGTTCTCACGGCAGTTGATTTCGGTGGAATGACAGGTGCTGTTGGCTGTGGCACAGACGCAGTCTTTGGTGGCGGCGACGTTGGCATCCATTTGTCGGGAACAGCAGACACCTTTGCAGGCGATTTTGCGACGGGAAGTGATGTGGGCCTGACAGGAGATTCTGATTGATTGGCAGGAGTTGAGATTGTGGAAGTTGAGGTAGATGAGGTCGGAATTTCGGCCGACGAAGAAACCGTTGGCACTGGAGCGGATGGCACAGTCTTGGGAGGAGGTGACGTCGGCATCCATCTTTCAGGAACATTTGCTTCCTTTGCTGGCGACGGTTCATTGCTGGGAAGAGTCGTGGTCTTCGGAGAAGAATCTGACTCGGTGGTATCATTTGAAACTGCTGTAGAATCGGCAGTATTCGGTGGTGATGCATTTGGAACCGCCGTTTCAGTCACCGAAGGCACATTGTAAACAGATTTGTCCGGCACTGCCGCCCTCACAGCTTCTGCCTCAGCGTTTTGACCATCTTTCACAAAATCGGCATCTTTTTCTTTGGACGTATTCAAACTCTTCGACGGAGATGCCGCCAGCGAATCGTCATCGTCACTTTCTGACAGCTGCAAGTCTTGGGCGACAATGTCAATAGCCTTCGACGGTCCAGAAGCAGTTGAAGAAACGGTCTTGTCGTGACCATCCGAAGCAGACTCGTCTTCTGAGTCCGACATTTCCAAATCAGCTTCTAAAGTTGACACTGGTCTTGACCCCGATGCCGCAGGTGTCGATGCTACGGGTTCTGGCGGTTCAAAGTTGTCCATCGCTGGATAACCGTCGAAAGAATCGTCCTCAGCAACTGGCATTGGCTTCGTAGGGGATGCCTTTGATGAAGGTGCCTTCATAGGAGAACTTGTGGCGGAAGAGTTGTCGTCGGAGGTCATCAACTCGTCCATGAGATCTTGGGCAGTCGGCAGATTGAGGGATTTGACGGGAGAAGTTGCCGGTGTAGTCATTGTGGAGGACCTTCTTGATGTACTGGGTGGTAGGGCGAGAGCGTTTCCGCGGCCTCTGCCACGACTTCGAGTTGCCACCGATGAAGATGGCATGTCATCAAAGGCGTCACTGCTACTGGCGATGGACTTTGTCGGCGACGGCATCGGGGACGGCACTTTCGGAGGCGAGCTGATGGAGTAATCGTCGTCGGATGTCATGAGTTCTTTCGAAAGTACAGCAGCAATTGCATTCTCCGAGGCAGGTAAGGTGTTTGACGACCTCCCGGCAGATGCACTGCCACGACCTCGCCCACGCCCACGACTTCTCGTCACTGGCAACGGCGGAGGCGGCATATCGGGCCGACTGTCCGGTCCATCATCATCCTTCGAACGGCCTCCACGGCCACGTCCCCGCCCACCGCGACCTCTTCCACGTGCTGGTGGAGCGGCCTTCGCAGGCTGCTTCTTGGCTATTCGGGCTGATCTCCGACTGCCGGTCGACGAAGCAATCGAAACTTCATCATCAGACATTCGTCGAGACGGGATTCCAGCTTTTGGAGGCACGACAGATGCAGAAGGCGGTCGATGAGCGACTCTTCGCTTCGGTGCCGGCGCTGGAGCGACATCAGACATCGGTGACGGCGTCCTTTTATCCGATCCCAATCCAGCCAAAGCACGTTCGATCGCTAAATCATCGCCAATTTCAGAATCGGATTCATCGGCTGGATTCCGTGTCGACGCATTTCGACTTCTTCGAAGATGAACCGGTACAGTGGGAGGCGGCAACGGCGAAGGACTTCTCCGATTAGCGATGGCCAGCCCAGCTACGGCATCCAATTTCGCTTCCTTGACTTTGGCGCTGATTTCCTCCGGGAGTTCGATGCCATTTTTATCGATGAAATCGGCTGAAGTGGAAAAATTAACATAAACAAAGCCAAAAAGTAATGAAAACGTACTCAAAATCGAAATCGTATCAGAAATGTTCCCAACATGGACCCGCATATCCGTCTTGACTCGCTTCCGCTTGATGTACTCATCGTAGCAGTCATTTCGAGCTATGTCGCGCTCTTCTGCAAATGCCGAAGCCAGTTTGACGGATTCGTTGTACTTTTCTCTGAGGGCACTGTAGGTGTCGATGAATTCGACAAGGACGGCTTGGCTTTTCTCGTAGTCGTCGCGCCATTTGCGGGCTTCATCGGCGGCGGACTGAAACCAAAGTCCTTAAATTAGTCGAATCAAGCTTTCAGAAGCTCAACAAACCTTCGCATTGAGCCCCTGTTCAAGGATAGCCGTGTATTGGACCTTCAACTCGTCATATTTCGATTCAATGTCCATTTTTTCCTTCAAGGCCTGCGTATTTTCGAGTCTGATGGCTCTCTGCTGGTTTTGCAGCTTTGTGACATAGGTTCGGAGGCCTTGGATATCCCGCATCATGGCTTCGCAGTTCTGAAATATGTTAAATTTAACATTTTTCAACCGAATAAGCTTCAAAAAACTCACAGATCCACTCGCTTCCGCATGAATCCGACAATTTGAAGCCTTCTCCGCAGCAGCATAAGCCATATGAGCATTTTGAATAAGGTATTCGGCCTCCCTCGCAGAAACCGGCTCCGTTGGCATCAACGACTGAGGCAGAACGAAGGCATCGCGATCACTGGCAGGGGCTGCATAGGAGGGCACGCTTGACGATGCCACGACGCTTTCATTGGATGTTGATGGGGCGGCTTTTTGGGGTGACATTGTGTAGGAGCTGTCATCTGAAGATTTGGAACTGTTATTATGAATCAGAGTGGCAGAATAAAGACGTTACCATCATCGATCGTAACACCGGGACAATCTTCATCCGAGGAGTCTTCGTCGTTCCTTCGAGCGGGTGCTACTTTCTTTTTTGATGCAGCACGTTGTGGCCGAGACTGTGAAGACGAAGAGGGTTCGGGATCAGGCTCACGTGGGACGGCATCAGACATTTAAAGCTCTGAAATGGACAAAAGGTAAATTTTGAAACGCAATTACAAAAATAACGCAAAAATGATCGTTTCTTCAAAATTCGTCTTCACGGTAGAACCAGCGTATTGTTAACTATCAGATCGGAATAAATAAAAATGTCTGTAACCAACAAGAGTTTCAAAAGTAACAAATTTAAAAAAAAGTATGGGCGCGCAAACCACGACTCCTAGCAATTAGAATTTCATCGATTTTTGAAAAATAGAAGTGCAAATTAAACTTATTTCACTTCATTAAGAAAATACGATATATAAGGAAGATGATGGAACATTGCAAAGTGGATAAATATGAATCCGGATATATAAAATTTCGACATTTGCAAACAAAACGGAAACTGCAAAAAATGAGCAAAAAAGTGAGACAAATCACCTTTTAATTTATCAGCAACCCTTCCCAGGTACTGATAGACTTATTTTAAGTTCAAATAGCCTCAGGCGATAGCAATTCAAATCCGGAATTTGGAATTGAAATAAGTTTCGTTTCAGCTGATCGACCGCTTTTCCACCGCGCGCGCACCGTTGTGTGGTCCTGGCGGGAAAACGGGGTTGTCCTTCGCTGCTGTTCGAGCTTGCTTCGCGTGCTTTGGCTTGGAAGCTGCATTCCGATACGTAAATCCCACATCTTCAACCCAACTTCCTGTTGTCAACCATGGATAAGAATACTGCCCCTTGCCTTAATGTTTTCATCCACCCGCTCGTTACTTTGAGCATCTCGGATCAGTGGACGAGAGCCCGCATGAATGGAGGCACCCAAAGGGTTAGTTTTTTGAGTTACAAATCTAGTCAGCGTTCAATTTTATATATATATTGTTTCTTTACAGATCATCGGACTCATTGCTGGTAAGCGTGATGGTCATCGCATCGAGATCACCAACTCGGCCGAGCTGATGTTCACCACGAACGCGATGGAATTGGATGATTCGAACTCGAATGACATTGATGAGGGCTTCTATGTGAGCCGTGTTGAACTTTGTACGTTTTGGATGGTTGCTTTCGCTTGTGGAGGTTATTTGTATACTTTCAGTGAAGGAGATGTACCCCCTCGACAATGTCCTTGGCTGGTACTTCACCCACACGGCGAACTGTGTCGATGAGAATGACAAGAGACTCAATCGTCAATTCGCTCAGCTCATGCAGATAATGCCGATTATCTTCAAGTTTGACGCTGAAACTTTGAGCACCACTGGTCAAGTGAGTTTCTAATATCGTTTTTGGGTATTTTTATATATAAAAACCCTTTCCAGCTCAACCAAGCCGTCTACGAAAGCTACCTCGACGCCGAAGACGACACCAACTTCCAGTACCGGCCCCTCCCCATCCAATTCGAGACCGAAGCCTCTGAACTCATCGGCCTGGAGCACATGGCTTCCTTCTCCGCCGCCGCCGATTACCAGCACACGACCTCCGCGAAGCAGCTCATGTCCCTCGTCGCCTCTATGAAGGTCTTCCTGCAGCGTCTGAAGGTATCCGAAGCCTTCGTCCGCGCGTCCATTGCCGGTGAAGTCCCCTGGGATGAGGCCATCCTCGGCCAGATCCTGAAGCTCCGCCAACGCCTGAAGGCCCTCGAACTCAACGGCTCCTCGGCCCGGTCCTCCGATCTCATCACATCGGCGAAGCAGGTGGTCAATGTTGCTGGATTGGCGGTCCTCCAGGACGAGGTCTACAATATCGCTTCCTTCCTTCCCAACATTTCGGTTGTTGAAAGCGGCAACTTGCGCCATGTGCTTCCGCCCAGGGGGCCCCAGCTTCTTCCCTTCTTTGATGGACAAGGTTAACTTGGCCATGATTGGTTGAATGTTTTTCCGATTACGGGACATGTATAACTATAAACTGTAATGTATAATCACGTTAATTGTGTTTTTTGAATTGTCGATTTTGGTTTTTTATAAATTTCTTGACAGTAACTCAATATATCGAGAATTTATTCTTATGAAAGTTGACATACCTGACAGATTGTTCATTATAGAAAGCAAAAACGGAAGAAAATTAAAATTGGGCCGAAAATTAACAAATTACTGAAATTGATGTAATCAAAATTTGCATTCAAAAAAGTTGCGTTTCCGCACGTTTCGCCAACAATTTGTCGAAACCGAAAGAGCTCTGCAAAAACATCGAAGAAGGCGTTGTTTTTCCAGCCATTTTCCTCAAAATGCGCCGTTCATCAGTCGTCACCGCCGTCCGATGGCTGAAGAAGAGCCTCCCTACGGGTCCATCACCGAATGCTGCTGATAAAAGTCGTGTAAGTTCCCCATTTTGACCAGAACGTTCCCCTCAAACGTTCCATTCCCCTATTTCAGGGCCTCTTCGGAAACGACCTCCTCACAACGCCCAATGGCTTCATCGAACTCTCCAAACAGGTCGAGAAGGCTTCCTACGACCTTGTCGAGGACATTGTCTCCAAGAAGAGTGATGGAAAGGGGCGTCCAACGGTGGCACTTGTCGATGATCTTTCGAATGTTATTTGCAGCGCGGCTGATTTGGTAAGCCTTTTTATTTGGTGGTTTTTATATATAAAGTTGGATTTCCAGGCCGAATGCGCCCGCAACATCCACTCCGATCTCAACTTTGCGACCGCCGCCAATGACAGCATGCGGGAATTCACGAATTTGGTGGAAACGCTCAACACAAACACGGAGCTGTTTTCTGTGTTGAAAAAGTCGCTGGAAGTCGAGGGCAAAAAGCTGGATGATATTGATCGGCGAACGCTGGCATTGTTGATCAGTGATTTTGAGCAGAGCGGGGTTCATTTGCCCGATGCTGAGGTAAGGTCTTTACATTTTCTTCAAAAATGTTGAAAATTGAATGGAAAATGGTCTTCAGCGCCGCCAATTTGTCAACCTCAGCAACGAAATCTTCGAAGCAGCCTACGACTTCGCTTCCGGCACAGATGTACTATCTTCCGTGTCCCCCGAGGAGCAAAAGAAGTATGATATTTCAACGAATGCCATCGACACGCCGTTCCCTTTCTCCCCAGATGCCGGCACCCGTGAATTTTACTTCCGCCGATTCTACAAGCCGTCCGACATCCAGGAAAAACGCATCCAGCAACTCGTCGGTGCTCGTCATGAACTGGCTCAACTCACAGGGCATGAAAGTTTCGCTCATCGGTCGCAGTTGTACTCCGTCCTTGGCACCTATGAATCGACGAAGAAGTTCCTGCTCGGCATCACTGAAACCTTCAACGACGCCTTGGAAGCTGAATTGCAGCTTGTCCGTAGCACTCTTGCTCAACGTGGACAACTGAATTCCGATGGCAAAATCCACGAATGGGACGTCAGCTTCGGCACGGCCATGTTCAGGCAGCAGATTTTCGGCTTCACCGGCACTCTTTCAAAGTATTTCCATCTGGAATCCCTCCTATTCGGGTTTGAAACCATCGTCGAACGCATCTACGGCATCCGATTCGAGACGTCAGTGCCGATTGCTGGTGAAATCTGGGATGGCAAAGTCCTCAAACTCGATGTTTTCAAGGAAGACGCCTATTTGGGTGCCATTTACCTCGATCTGGAGGCCCGTCCGACGAAGCAGACCGGCGACTGTCATTACACTATCCGTTGTGCGAAGCAGCTAGCCGATGGCAGCTTCCAGACGCCCATTGTCGTCCTATCTCTCGCCGTCGCCGACCCTGGAGCCAGTCTTGAGAATCTGACGTTCGCCCCCAGCCAGGCTGAGACCTTTTTCCATGAAATGGGCCATGCCATGCATTCCATGCTCGGTCGTACCCGTTATCAGCACACTGCCGGCACCCGTTGTCCGACCGATTTCGCCGAAGTCCCGTCCAACCTGATGGAATGCTTCTTCAACGACATCCGCGTCCTCAAGCTCATCTGCCGCGATGCCCATGGCCGTAGCATCGAGGAATCCGAAGCCGAGGCCCTCATCGCGTCCCGAAGCATCTTCTCCGGCCTCGAAACCCTGCAACAAGCCCACTACAGTCTGTTCGATCTGGAGGTCCATGGCCCTGAATTCGCGCCTGCCGTTGCCGCCGGAAAGATCACAACGACGCAGTTGTACCACGATTTGGGCGTCGCTGCGATGCCTGGAATCCTCCGTACCGATGACATCGCGTGGCCGCATCGATTCTCGCATCTGGGACCCTATGGAGCGAAATACTACAGCTATTTGGTCGCTAAATCCGCTGCTTCGATGATTTGGGAATCCCTGTTCATCCAGAACCCCTACAACCGTGAAAGTGGCGAAATCTGGGCTGCCGTCCAGGCTCACGGTGGCGAGTACCCGTCCGCGGATTTGCTGGCCAAGGCCCTCGGCAAAACGCCCACAGCAGCGGATCTCAGCGCCGCCCTTCGAAGCACCTACACGACTAGTATGAAGCTGATGGAAGCGGCCGCGGAAAACGCACAGTAGGCATAATTTGTTTGGTTTTTTGTTTATTTGTCGTCTACAGTAGATTTGGAAATAAATTAGGTTAAAAATCAACAGAGATCGATCAATCGTCACTGAGCATGTTGACGTCTTCGGGTCCGGGGGCTTCTTCGCTTTCTGTGGTTTCCTCTGATTCGTCTTCGTCGTTTTCATCGGTGCTTCTTAGCAGCTCTTCCTCGGCATACATCGGCTCGAGATATTGCGGCTGGAGTGGGGCTTCTTCTGCTTCGGAGGCGGTTAGGACGTCAGAAGACAGCGCATCGGAGGATGTCGGGTCGGAGGAGCTGCTGCTCGGCTTCTTCGGCGATGGCACCGGAGCTGGGGCTTCAACTTCGACCATTGTGGCATCACTGTCGCTACTTGTATCCGTTTCGGTGGTGGCAGAATCCGCTGACGTGCTGCTGTCATCGGATGTGCTGGCTTCGACAGCTTCACGGGTCAAAGCTAGCTTGACGGTATCCGGATTGGGCGGATTCGTCCCACCGATCGTCATGACCTGAGCAATGTCCTCCATGAGCGATCGCATCTGGGTCGCCATCGATGTCGCAGAGGCCAGCTCCTTGTCCAAGTGACTCATCAGAATCTTTCGATTGGCTTCATTTTCTTGGAAGACGGGAACATAGTCACTGGGCATGACGCCGACATCGGGCAGGGAGTCGATGAGGATTTCGATGTCTTTGCTGGTTCGGGCGATGTTGGCCGCGAAGAGATCGGCGTTGCCTTCGCTTATGAGCTCCTGAATCACACATTTTTATATAAACGTCGATAAAAACTCAAAATTGACTTACATCTGAAGCCCCACCAAAGTCACACGGCGGCGCCGTCCCCTGTAGATGCCCGACGGCATTGCACATGTGATTGGCGAGATCGTTGACGAGATCCTGGAGCTGACTGATGCGATCGGCCATGACTAAACACAATATTACAATCTAAAGTGCACAAACTTCCACCAGAAATGTAACGCGGCGAAAGTACCGATGCAACTCCTTCCAACAACCTTTCCCAAAGCTATTTATGAAGAGAACTTGATTTGTACAAAAACAGAATCAATATTACCAAAAAGAAAGTAAATGACCACACAAAAAAGAGAAAAATTAGTACTTGTACTTGGTGGAGTAATCCTTGGGCGAAACGACGAGACCACGACCCTTGCGGGCGCCGCGATAGACCGTTTCAACGATGTCGATGAGCTCCTGTCCTTCCGTGATGGGCCAATTGATCTTGTTGTTGTTACCGGTGCCCAGATCGACCATGATGTGCTTGTTACGGAAGAAGAACATGACCGTGACGGGATCGTACAATTCGTACATCTTGTTGAAGTCGGGAACTTCGGTCGTGTCGACAAGGTAGACGACGGCGTAGTTCTTCACCTTGCCGGCGATCTTGAAGAGGGTCTGAAAGAAAACATTTTTATATATTTTTGTTGCTTCATTTGTGGTGAACGGTGGAAATAAGCTTACCTCATCCATCCGCATGCATTGGGGATCCCAATCGTGACCGAAACGGATAATGACAACACGATCTTCCTCGGACAGGATGGCTTGGTCGACTTGCCAGCCATTGTTGAGATGCGGTAGCATGTACGACATGGTGACGGCGGTGGGGAGGGTTTGTAGGCAAAGAACGCCAAGGAGAGAAGCTGAAAGTGAATGGAAATGGGAATCGATAAGGGTAGAAGCTGGGTTTCCGGAAACTTCGCGAGGTGAGAGTTGGTTTGCAAAATGAGCGCAGAACGCAAGTGGAAAGTGTTTTCGTTATAGGAGTGCATAATGCGCACGCGCTCAAAAGTCAAAATGCGCACGCAGTCAAAATGCGCACGCAGTCAAAATGCGCACGCAGTCAAAATGCGCACGCGATCAAAGTGCGCACGCGATCAAAGTGCGCACGCAGTCAAAATGCGCACGCAGTCAAAATGCGCACGCGATCAAAGTGCGCACGCGATCAAAGTGCGCACGCGATCAAGGTGCGCACGCGATCAAAGTGCGCACGCGATCAAAGTGCGCACGCGATCAAAGTGCGCACGCGATCAAAGTGCGCACGCAGTCAAATCGACCACCTTCACTTTACTTTTTCGCAACTAAAAAAATCGGTTTACAATAATGCGATTATCAGCCCTTTCTCCCATACACATAAGGCTTATCTCAACACAGCGCTCCCACAAAAGGGAATGCAAGCAGTAGTCGATCGAAGTTGAATGGTTTCACCGCATATTGGTAGGAAGACAGAGTCAAGCAAACATGGGCAATGCGAAACGACACTCCCAATTCTGGCCCGACCATGACTCTCTATGGACACAATACAATCGAAGGCCTGATACCAGGTGCGTTTCGACGTCATGTCCAGAGGTCGTTGATTTTTTATTTCCGGAACTAGCGAATTCCTTTGACCACGTTTTTCTATTGTACAAAAGCTGTTATAATCATTGTTATGAATTGAATTTTTTTCCGTTTTCCCGTAAATCACACTCACGCACGCGTGAAAAATAATGTCACAGCCTTCGACTTCGCTTAAAACAAAACGTTCAAATCATTTTGCGCCATCAATTCTTTCCGTTTCACCAATTGTGCCTCTCATCTGCCCATCATAATGGGCGGAGCCGAGATGGGCATTTCATTTTTTCCTCCAACTACTTGAAAGTGATTTGTTTTTTGTGTGTTCCAGACACATTCATCTTTCTTCCGGTCAGCGTCGGGCCGACCGAGATCCGAGTGAGAGCCTCTTCAACGTACATCCGACATAAATCCGTTCATCTTTTGATACACGATATCCCGGTTTGTGGTCGTCGGTCGACTAACGGACTGACTCATTCATCCGTTTGAAATACGTTGAATAGGAGGAGATTTATAAGATTGGCTGTTACTTGAAACATCGAGAGCGGCTGTAGAACACGCGCAGGTCTCGGTTTGCAGTTCTTAGGTGCACCTGAAGGCCGCCAGAGGCCAGCCAAGTGCCCCTAGGCAGACCCCAGCTGGTAGGTAGGGGGTGTTCCCTTTCCCCTTCCGTGCTGTGATTTCGTAGGTACATCGCCACAGGCAAAGGCAGAGACGAGAGTCTTGAGGGCAGGGGTACTTATTGGAGGCCCAGGTACACGCATCTGGTGGCGGTAGTTATCAAAGATGCGAATCGATACGAGTGTTTGGAAGAACTTTTTTGAGGTTTGTTTGACTTTTCAAACCATTGTCATGCGTAATGTTTTGAAATTGTAGGGGAAAACCCTTCCAGAAGTCCAACCACTCGCCCATTTCGAAACAGTAACAGCCTTAGCCGCAGGGCCTAAAGGCAAACTCATCTTTGCGGATGCGAGTGGGAATATTTTCACGCTACGTAATGAGTGAGTTATCTTATGACCTTTTCTGTCTGCTAATAATGACAGGACTTCTTATCACACGTTTTTTGTCCTCATGTTCCAAAACGCCCTAAAAACCCTTATCATTTCAGCTTTGACCCAGCAATTGGCCTCGAAGCTGCTGAAATTCTTCATCATACTCATCTTGGAACCGTCTCCAAACCCGATGGCACAGAGCAATTGAAAATAACCTCCCTCGCATGCAACCCCAGCGGCACTATCGTATCCATCGCATCACGATCGACAGAAACCAAACTAATCAACTTTGAAGACCCTGAAAACCCCAAAGAAACATCCAAAAAGCATCCCCACAATGTGGTCGTGACGGCATTGGTGGAGGATTCACGCATCGGACAAAGCATACAAATCACAGCCGGCAACAGTAAAACCATTTCGGCCATCGACTGTTTCACGAACAAAGACTTCCGTAAATTCGAGGACCACACTGCAACTGTCACTCGGCTCGCTGCATTGCAGGGTTGTTTGTTTTTGTCAAGTTCGACTGATAAGACTGTTCGACTATGGGATCTACGAGTCAATAAGGCGGTTAGAATTTTTGGAGGTTCTGACGGTTCGTTTGGACTTTTTTGCTTTTCGTGTCGGGACCAAAGTTCAAGTGTTTTTGGGACACTTACGTTTTGGGACCACTTTTTTCAAAAAAGTTGTATTTCGCTATTTTAGCACCATTGGCACCCCTTTTTGCCACCGATTCCACTGGAAATTGTCTTGTAACTGCGTCTCCAAAGTCAACAAAACTCACAGCCTTCGATCTCAACTCTGGCAGGATAGTGGCATCTGTTCCCATGAAAAACACCACCCCAACATCAGCTCTTGCTTTTGGTCCAGAAACACGGATCCTCGCCACAGGAACCGCAGAAGGAATAAATTTCCTCGATTTAACGCTGATTCCGACACGAACACGGAACAAACTCATCAAACTACCATCGAGACCATTGTGTATTCGGTGAGTATCTTTTTTAAAGACCAGACACAAAGAACAATTCGTGAATCGTGGTCATTTGCCCGTAATCGCATTATCGAATGCATTCCACGTGTAACAGCTGCTGACTTGCAGGTGGGCGTCACCGGGCAACATCGTCATTCTTGATGCGACTGGGACCTTGCAAGCTGTCTCCTTTTCGGTCCAGTGACCAGTGCTTTCGTTCATTTCGTCCTTCGGGCCATATTTGGAAAACCATAGTTGTACAAATTTGTTATTTCGTTTAAACTTTTGAGAATAAAACTGTCTTTCGAGAACCGCGTGCCCTTTGCGACCGTGCCCGTGGCGAATTCCATTCGAGAGTGATTCATTTCGGCATTTTTGCATTTTGACTCGTAAAGTTCTGTTTTCCATCGGGACACAGATACTCATTGACTCTTTTTTGGACTGATCGGGGATGGCGGACGGCAAAGAAGAACTTCCCGAAAGTGCAATTGACTGCCCATATGAGCTGAAAAATGAGCAAACTGTGTTCAGCGGCAAATGGCTAATTGCGAAAAGTATCGATTTCAAGCTGCGTGGTGGCGTCAATTCGGGGGTGAGTTATTGATTTTTGTCCAGTTATTGATTAGTTATTAAAGTTTGAACTGTTTTTTCAAAATTATTGATTGATTTTTGACTTATTGATCAGTTATCGATTTTTTCAACTTATTGATTGATTATCGATTTTTCACAATTATTGATTAAGTATCGATTTTTCAGGTCTGGATGTCCGCCCACCGCCCCGTCCTCGGCAACCCCAAAATCAACGCAAACGGCGTCGACATCATCGCCTACCTCCTCAAAGATGGCCTAAAGTTCCTCATCCTCATCAAGCAGTACCGTATCCCAATCCGGCGCTGGATCCTCGAATTCCCGGCCGGCCTCATCGACGAAGACGACGAATCCGTCGAAGCAGCCGGAAAGCGTGAATTGAAGGAGGAAACCGGGTATACTGTAACGCGAACATTGAAAGTCGTCAAACGCGGCAAGTATCTCAATCCTGGCTTCACCTCCGATTCCGTGGCTTTTCTCGTCTGCGAAGTCGATGGCACGGCCCTGGAGAACTTGAACCCGAAACAGAATCTCGATGGTGATGAAAACATTGAAGTGGTGTTGGTCGAATCGACCAGAGTGCTCGACTTTCTTAATGAAGCTGCGGATCGCGGGGAAGTCGAGGTTTCAGTCCAAGTTTACACGTGGGCGTTGTCGAAGTTGTTCGCGTAGAGGGTTGTGCCGGGGTTACTGACATGTTCAATCTTGTAAATTTTGAAAAATAATAAAAATTACTCATTTCTTGAACTTTTTTTGCACAAAAATTTCACTGTGCTCTGAAGTGTCGCAAGTTGAAAAGCAAAGTTTAAAATTCTTGACTTTATTTTCAGCGGAAAAAAGAAACCAATAACACCAATCATATTTCCAGTCAGTCGAACGCACCCTAAAGGGACCAACAATAAGACAGAATTCTTCTCATTTGCAGACTTTTTCACGAAAGAAACAATGAAAAAAAGAAAGACGAAAGGTGCGCGACTCTAATTTTTGATAAGACGAAAGGGACAGCAACAGCGAAAGTCAATCGGATACCAGATATCACAATGTTGGATGTTCGAAGGAAAGCAATGGAAAAAGGGAAAAAGCTGGGACAATCCATTTAGGCTGTGATCAGCGAATATCAGTCGTAAATTTAACCGAGTAAGACCGCGGACAGGTAAGCCAATGCATCATGGAAAGGGGTGAAGGTACACTTTTAATAAATATATATGGATTTGAATCTTTGTCGTTGGACGCGGATAGCTTTGCGATGATAACATAAAGGATTACGCGGAAAGTGGTAAGGAAAACAACAATAATTTAAACTTTTTCGATCGAATAATGCGTGTAAATGAAACTAAAATATAGTAATTTTTCTTCTCTTTTGATAAGGCAATCAGAAAACAACTCTTGGAAATGATTAGAAAGTAAAGTTCGACGAGACAAATACGGGTTTCACCAAGTGGACTTTTTGGGAAAGATGCAAAATGCGGAATACAAAAGCGAACAAACGCGCGGATACAATACATTGTGTCGGGGCGAGGGACTTTGTGATAAAACTTTTTTGTCGATTTTGGGGTTAAATACAATTTGGAGATAAAGGACTCTGTTAGAATGCATGAATTTAACAAATAACTTGTGAAGGAAGGGGTCGTCGGGGATGGAAAGGGGGTTGAGAGAGCACCATTGATACGGGTTTAACGCGAATTTGGAAGTCACCAGTGCTTGCGGAAGGATTGGAACGATATGCTGGACAGCTGCTAGCTAGCAGGCTCACAGATACAAGTTGTTCAGGAGCAGCGCGATCGTCAGGGCTATGACGAAGAAGGCCATCTGAAACTGAGACCGTAAACAATGACGGCAAATTGAGAGAGAGAAAAAACAGACCATGGTAGCAAGGGCATTGTTTCGCTCCGAAATGGTTCGCCTCAAGTTGATGAGGAAGCGCTTGCATCGCTTGTACGTCGACATCCGGCTCGATCTGTACAGGGCAAGTGTCGTTCTGTGATTCGGAGTCATGTCATCGTCGCTGGCGGTGGCTGTCGGTGTGGAAGAGCCACCAGTCGTGCCGGAAGAAGCCGCGGCGGCTTTGTTGAGACGCTTGCGGGGCGAATCCGTCACGGCATGCACGGATGTGAATTGCAGGATAGCGGACGGCATGGAGCACAGTTCCTCACCGGTGGGCGTCCTTTGAAGCGCGAAAACACGGGCCATTCTCGTGCCACTTGTCGGCGGCAAGCTGATGGTGCTGCTCGGGCAGGATCCTTCATAGACGGTCTTCCAGGCCTCGAACACGGATCGACGATCAGCTTTCGGCGCGATTTGCAGCCTGTAGAACACGGCCGAGGTCGATGAAGATGAAGCAGGCGTCGCGGAACCGGAAGCTTGCTCGCCTTCGCTTTCACCGGCATTGTTGTTCGAACCGGCGCTTGTCGAGCTGGTCGAAACAGCCTTGACGATCGGCCATTCAAATTGGAACAAATTCGCCGCGGATTCGGTCACTGTCGGCGCGCTTCGGGGTGCCGGTGGCGGCGGGGCGGTCGTCACAAACTCGTAGACTTGGCTCCACTTGCCCATCTGGGACGGGATACCGCGAGCATGCGCTGATCGGATCCGGAATCGGTGAACAGCGTGATCACGGAGGCCACGGACCTTCGTCGAACGAGCTTCGCCTTCGAAGACAAGCGAAAAGGTGCCAACGTCGTTCTCCTTCTCGAGATAGAAGTAAGACGGCTCTGGGTAAGCGGTGCTCGCGATGGGGGTCCACTTCAACTTCAACATGTTGCTGTAGGCCTGGCTGCATGTGAGAACCGGGGCATCTGGCGGCACGGCGAACGTTTCACAGCGGATGACAGCGGCTTCTGACGTTCCTTGCGTGTTTTCAGCGACAATCTCCAACTCGTAGAGCGTCTGGGGGTTCAACTTGCCAGCGACGAAAGCCAGGGTATCGCCAGAGAGTTGGTGCTGGGCGACGAGATGCTTCGAGGCAGACCGTGAATCAGCAGAAAGTTCATGGACAGTCAGCTTGTAAGCGCTGATGGGTGAACCATTATCCGATCCAGGCGTCCATGCAAGCGACAATTCACTGGAACTGAGTGCTTCAACGTGCAGTTCTTGCGGTGCTTCAGGCTCCGTTGCCGGGGTATCGTAGTTCAGGACCTCGGAAGGCTCTGATTCACCGCCTTTGTTGACAGCGCTGACCGTGAAGCCGTAGGATTGGGACGGCACCAAGGAAGCCAAAGGGAATTCGGCCTTCGTCGTTTGGTTGACAGTCGTCGCGTCTTCATCCTCCTCAGCGGCGCGGGTCGTTCGGACGACGTAGTGTCGAACATCGGCGCCATTCAGCTCGGTCGGGGCATCCCAGACAAGGCTCGCTTTTCCGGAAGCATCGATGACTATCCGCAGGTTCGCTGGGGCTGATGGAGCAGCACAGCTGGTGCAAGCACTCGCAATTTGGCTCCATTCGCCTTCCAATCGACGACCAGAAACGTCAAGGACGACGGCACGGGCACGAACTTGGACATGTTCGACCGGTTTCAAGCCATCGAGGGACGTCTGCGTCTGATCACCTGAGTAGACGATGACCGGCTGAACATCCAGACGTTGAAGCTCGTAAAGCAAGGTCGGGGTGGAATCAGATTCCGGCAGCGGACCCTCGACCTGCCATTGAACTTCCATCGAAGACCAGGTAATGTTGTACAGCTTCGGCGTCGAGCAGGTGGCGATCGTTGTCGGTGAAGCGACCGGCGCTACCACAGATGGGGCGGCAGCGGTTTGATGGCTGACTGTAGCCAATTGAATCGGCTCCTCGACGGATTGCAATGATGCCGGGGTCGACTTTCGCTTAATGTAGTAAGCATCCGACCAAGGGCCCGTCGTGTGCTTCCTCAAATTGGTCGCTTGCACTCGGAATCCCGTCAAAGTTGGATCATTGATGACGGCTCGGGTGGCCGTGCCTCGGTAGCAGACCTTCCATTCACCAGGTGAAGCAGCCGAGGAACCTTCGAGCACGAAGCCAAGGGCATCGAATTCACGGCCGGGGTACTTCCAAGACACTTCAATCGTGCAGGGATCGATGGAAGTTGTGGCGATCTGGACCGGAGCTTGAAGACGATCACGGCCTTGAGTTGTGCCGGTACCGGTGCCCTGGGCTCCAGAGTTGTCATAATAGGTAGAACTAGCTTGGGAATAGGAAGAATTCTCGTATTGATCACGACGGGTTCGACCAGACACCGTTTCCGATCGAAGCTGAGCACCGGTATCAGTGATAACATGCAAGCGGAAGTGGTATTCGCGGTTCGATGCCAAACCGTTTACGGTGGCACCATTACCCGAGCTGTTGTAGCAGTCATCCAGGACGGCTCGCCAGTCATTCATGCGGCCATCGGAATACTCCAGCTGAAAAACTCTCTTTAAACCAGCCTTCAAAAGTGTCAAATAAACATACCGTATAGCTATTCGGATCATATAAAGGCGCCCAAAGAAGCTTTACACTCCTGTTATAGCACGCAATGATCTGCGGTGGCGGAAGCTTGTAAGCCACTGCCGTGGATGGCTGCGGCACCACGCTCACTCGGTTGTTGTTGTTGTTATTGACAACGACCACCTGTTCAGCAGACGTCTGAGCATACGTTGGTGGCGATGGTTCCGAATCTCCATATTCCGATCGCGCCACAATCCTCACTCGGTACGCTGTTGCCGGCTCCAGATGCGTGATCTTGCAGAACTCCGAGCCTCCCTCATACGCCACAACATAGTTGTCGTTCTTCGCCTTCGAGTACTGAATCACGAATGCCGTGACAGTCACATTGCCATTGTATCTCCACGAAACATTCAACGTTGTCGGCGTTCGTTGTCCAATCTTGGGTGCGGCTGGCTGTTCGGGCAGAAGCGGCAGCGTTCGGAAGTTCACCGGGGTCGACGCATTGCCGTAGAGATCACGTGACGGAAGATTGGCCCGAATCGTGACGCTGTAGTCGGAGTTGGGTCGCAGACGCGGCAGACGCATAATGTTCTGGCTGCCGGGCACGACTTCGCAGCGGTATTGTTGCGCGGGTCGTCGGCTGGTGCCATCGTAGACGAAGATTTCATACGTGAATTCAGAGGCATCAATCTGGGGGAATGGACCACCGGAAGCGGCAGCTTCGGACGTATCCAACTCCTGCCATGACAGCTCGACTTCCTTGGCTTGGATCTTGACGATTGTCGGTGGCTGGATCAAGTCGAGGGTTTCTTGGAGGCGCTCTCGCTCATCTTCTTCAAACAGATCGTAACGGTCGTCCTGAAATGAAAATCATGCTTAGAATAACGTCATTATATGCAATTGGGCTTTATTTCGTTTTTCGTGCCAGGACCACTGTGCAAGTGTAATTGTGTTTTTTCGTGCCAGGACCCCGGTGCAAGTGTATTTTGCGTCTTTTTTCTTTGCCAGGCCCCCCGAATTGTTCGAATCAGTGTCATTTCTAAATTCAATCCTTTAAAACTTTCTATTTCCAAAGTACAAGGTCACGCTTGTGTCCAGTGTAATGTAAACCATGTCGTAACCCCGGAAATAGGGTCACAAAACGTTCACACAAATTAGGTCCCTCTTTACTCTCCCCGATGCAAAAAACATCTATCTATTCCCCCGAATTTTTGTTTTTACGTGCTTAAGCAAACTATACAACAGCAGACAGCGCTAAAAAAATCGAAACCCAGCCAGCCAGTCCGAGAGTGACGGAACGCCGGCGGCGCTTTCGGGTATGGTTTGACCCCGCGTGTGCTGCGCAGAAAGTATTTGCACGCTTTTCGGGTCGACACTGTATGGCACCCGGCACTGCCGGGTGCTCCTTTCCCCCTTCGCGCACCGTCGTCGTGGTGGCTGGCTTTACAACGAAGATAGAATCGAGAACGTCGGTTTGTCCGTCGTAGGTTGTCGTCATCTCACGACAACGACCCCCGAGGAGCAAACAGTCGGGGTCGTCTGGGGTCTGGCGGTCAGCAGGGGCAAGACGGAACGCCAGCGGCACCTCCCTCGCCTACATTGATTGCAATTTGCTGCAGTCCAAAAGACTGACCGATGCGCCCTACTTCCTTTTGTGGGAAAGAAGACCAAAATGTTCATGCATGCATCTGCAGGAGCGCAATTCGTGCAACGGAAAACATGTGAAAAAGCACTTGCAGAGATTCATCTTATCGGAATCCATCACGGAAAATAGTGCGTAAGCGCGAAAAACCTCGAAAGGAATGTGGTTTAACACGGCGGAGCATAAAAACATGGAAAACCACAAAAAGTGATCCGATTAAAAGATTGGATTGACATGGGATAAATCTCTAAGACAGTGCGAAACACATGATCCGTCATTTTAACAAGATTGAAAAGATAGTTTGAACGCGGATAAAGTAAATCCGCATTCTTGAAACGTAATATCGGAAAGTGTGATCACTTTTTGACGCGGAAAAGATTAAAGTTAAGCTGCTTTTTGATTTTAAAATTGATAAGTAGAGGTAGCAAACTATAGAATTTTGTAAAAAAACTACTGCGATACAACTATTTGCAAAAAGCGGGTAAAAAATTTGCCCGAAAACGAAAAAAACCGAATGCCATCGCAAAAACTCACTGCTAAATCACCGGATGGAGCCGCGTTGATGTGATTGACGAAAGATGGGTGCGCTTGTGGCGGAATGTAGCCTTGCCCATGGTATGTCGAGTAATCAATGCCCGGCACCATCGGCATCACCGGTACGTTGCCAGCCCGTTTAGTGTTCACACCATTGCTCCAAGGACCACGGCCAATGGGGCTCGGGAATCCGGCAGCAGCAGCCACAGCCGCTAGGGTTGCCATATCCTGGTGAGCACCACCACCCATCAGAAGATCGGTGCCCATGAGCGCTTGAGGCGGGTACGGTATGCTCGGTGGGGAGAGTGATTTCGGTGAAGCACCGAGATCAGTGGATGTCGATGGAATAGCACTGTGTTGCTTCGACTAGAAAGGGTTTCAGTTCCACAAATTTTCGTTTGGGCACAATTTGACAACATTCAGGGCACCCATGTTTCATCTTTGCCATACATTTTATCAATCCCTTCCCTCTAATTACCGTCTAAATGCAAACCCATCCCTCCACTGCCCCGCATCTGACCAAACAGATCAACCCATGCATGCGTAACTCTTTCCAAAACATACAAAACCCCCTGGCACTAGTGATCTTTTTGGTTTTTTTCCCTCGTTCCTTTTTTCCGACCGATCATTCTCGCGCACACGACTACCGCCTTGGTGCTAGGCACAGACTGACAAAGTTGCACTTGCTAGTGGTGAACCGCCATCACCTTCACGTACTTTTTACGTGTGGCCTACGTGACGTGCGCCTCATCATCCGGCGAACCGGTGCATTCCGGTGTCGCAGACAGCCTGCTTCCTGGTTGACCTTTCCCTCTTCCAAAGTTCGAAATGCGAACGTAAAAAACAGAGATATAGCAACGCAAAAATGCGCAAAGTGTAAATAAAACAACAATCAATCCATTTCCCTCGGTAAAAAAACACAAAGCGGAAGTGATTGATTGCAAACTTGAATTGGGTTTTGTTTTTGTAACTTTGAATGCGAGTCAAGTCAAAGTTATTTTAAGAATGTGTACTGCAGCGATACGAATCGACTGATAAGCATCAAAAACCGAACCGCGCATTGCATGCATCTGCAGGTATTTCAGGCCAGCTGTTTCAGTTTTGCAGAAGCCAGCTGTGCAGACTGTAGCCTTTCAGGTTTTCGGCCTGCAAGGCAAAAAACAAACCAGCCCCACTTTTTTACATTGACTTTCTACCCCGTTGTGCTCTATCTATAGTCAGGCTTGCTTGCACATGTGGTCTTCGCATTCTAAATGGCACGCCAAGCACGCAGAAAGCTGCTTACATTAGGCGAAGGGTGCTTCGTTAACGTAAACTATCCCTCTGAACCATAGTACTCTAGCCCAAAAAACGTTGATGGAGCGCCCAAAAAGAGCACCGCGGCTTCGTTTTTGTATACACCGGGGAGGACAATATGCGCTTCTAACAGGGCACTATGGAATGAACAAGGGAGAGCGTAAAAAACGTTGCATCTTCTTTAACGAAAATGCCTCGACCCCATATCGGCCATAAATAGTAGCAAAAGGCCTGAAGGGTTAGTGTCTTTGGCCTTCTGTTTATATAAAATACTACTGATGAGGCCGACTATGACAGAAGCTACAGTACCAGGCCTCATTTTGCACAGATGTTCCTTGGCCCCGGGGTCCGGATATCACGAGACACAAATGAAGCCTCCTCAAGATGGACACAAAAAAAACTACTTACGATTGTAGGCACGGCTGGAACCCCCCTGTTGGGCGAAACGCCTGCGGCATTGGCATTGGGTGTGTTCTGTTGGGGCGAGAGGATGACGTGTTTGAGGCGACCCTGCAAGAGAGAATACATCCAACAATCATGAATGGCATCATTAAAAAATACAAAACCCCATTAAGGAAGGAGGAGGCATTTGGAGGGAAGGAAAAACAATTACAATAACATTTTATTAAGGAAAAAAAGGACGTGAAAGTGTTGGTCGTTGATTGAATCAAAAAAGGGCAAGGAATCGACAGTAATCTCGGCCAGCGGCCCATGGCCATCGTTTATTGCTTCTTTGTGATGGAGGCGAATCTATTCATTGGCGGGCCTCTCATGTCAAGTGAAAATGACACGTTTCACAAGAGTGGGCCTCCAGGATCCTTTTCAAAAACGTGAAACACAAATAACGTGGGAGGTTTAGGGCCCCAATCATTGGACACACGTCGGTTTTATAGCGTTACAGCCCTTTTTAACCATAAAACAAAACAAAAGCCAATTTGGGTCTGTCAAAACGCTAGCTAGCTATCGTGTGAAAGGTTTAAAAAGTTAAAAAGACGTCAGAATGATATATAAATAGGTTTACAATAGCAAAAAGGGCTATTATATACCGTAAACAAGACATATAAGTACAAATTACCAACCTGTTCATCGAGAATCTGCTGCACTAAATGTCCATGTGGCACTCTCAATGGCAATGCCATTGGGGTCGCGTTGTTCTGGCCAATCATGCGAATCGTGGCGGGTCCTGGAACGAAATTATGAATGAATTAGAACATTGTTGTTTTCGCGTCAAAGCATTGAATCAAAGACCACTGTTGTGTCGCAGAGTGCTTTGTATCCTCGAAAACGTCACCCAAGGGATAAAAAAACAACAACTCAGCTGACGTCATGGTCAGTCTGGCGCATTTTTAACCGGCTTAAGCTTTAAAAAAGACTCACCCTTAATGTGCTTATCGTCATTGTTCGCTGCCAATAGTGTAATCGTCTCCCCGGGCTGGACATGCACGTAGATATCGTTGATGCCACCATTGGAAGGCATCGGCGACATGTTCGGAAGCGGGGCATTGGAGCCGTTGGTCACGATTCCGGGCGGGGTCGCATTCGAATTCGGGCCAGTAGATAGCAATCCCTGCCCGCTCGGTGCCGTGCTCCCCGGTGCCGTCGATCCGGAGGTGGTTGTTGCCGATGGCGCTGATGTGCATCCATTCTGATCATAGTTGTAGGTCATGGTGTAGAAGTGGGGCCGTGGCGGGGGTCGATTCGCGTTGAATTGATGTCGTTGTTGCATGAAGATGGCTGGTGGCGGACTCGTGAATGCCGTCGGCGGCGGCACCGACATCGGATTCATGTGGTGCTGAAGGTGGGGGTGGACATTGGTCGGGGGTGGAACCGACGCGACAGCCGGAGGCGGTGCACTGGAATCACGCGAGTCCGACCCAAGCGAAGAAGCATCGTCGTGTTTCAGGACGCCGGAGCCACCGACACCACTGCTGGAGCCACAATCGGAATCCTGCGCGAAGGAGGAGGACGGCTGGGGTGCCGATGCACCGAAATGCATTGGCGCGTAGCTGGTCGCCGTCATGTGGAGTTATAAGGAATACTGGAGGGGCTTGAAGGGTGGAGGAGAGGACTTCACACGACTCACTCCGACGACATCGGCCGAGGGCGCAGCGCCCGGTAATATGGTGGGGACGGTGGTGGTGGTGGTGGGGGAGTGAGAGCGGGGAAGCTGTAAATAGATCCAAAATAAGTTCATGTCGAACCATGAGGGACACAAATTGGATAATCGCGTTACATTAAAAAGGAATTAGGCCTATATCCGGTGGCCTGGGGCATGGGCAAAAGGGATCATACACGACAAACAATGAATGAATGGATGGATGCACTCTAAACACGATGGGGAAGTGTTCCCCCCATTCCCGGGTGGTGGTGGTGATCTTGTTGGCACACGTCAGGCGGCGCGTTGTGGCCAGCCTGCACCAGGCATTCATTGCCGACGGCAATAACGCCGCCACCGACTCATCCCACCATCTCGCGAAGAAGAAGTGGGGGGCTCGCGTTCGTTCATTCTCTGGCCAGCTAGCTCGTCCAGGCAGGCGTACCCAATGAAGCTAGCTGTGCTAACCGCCTGTGGGCTTGACTGCCGTCGGCGTGGCGGTCGACGACCCCACCAACGGAGGGAAGGGGCGAGCTCGAGGAGGGAAAACGGCCAGCCAGTCGCTTCGTCGCCGGAGGCGCAGGGCAGGGCGGGCGCTCGCTCTGTGTTCTCTCTTGCCGAAGAACGCAAATGAAACCACAAAGTGAGCGCAGCGCGTACACCGAACGCGTGTCGCTTTCCTTCCCCCTCCGCAAAAGTATGCAATGTGTGTCGCCCTGCGTACACACAACTGGACCCTGGCTATTCGCAGTTCTCGAGAAAACTGCAAGCCTTGCGCCGCAGCGCTGCAAGCTGTTTGCGGCTGCGCGCAAGGCCACGTAAACAAAACACACGCGCATTTATGACATTCCGTCCACACGGACGCACACTTGGCGTTGCGCGAGAGAAGTGACATCCATTCTCGAACGCACATCCCAATTTGGGAAAGGAAAGGCACAGCTTCTTTGCCGATGGCGACGGAAGAAGACGACGTTGGCGTCAGCGTCACACGTACTGGCCAGGCAAGCGTGCACTCGAGAATACTGAGCGCCGGCGGCAGTGCGCGAAACCGAAGGGGGGCGCGAGACCCGCCTTTCTTTGCTTAATGCCGAAGCCTTGTTTTTTCTTCTCCATCCCAACGTCTTCGCCCGTGTCGTCGTCGTCCGAAACGTGCATTTCCTCTGTTCGCTCACGTCTACCGGCGTGCTTCGCCCTGCCTTGTCATTGTTAAAAATGGCTGTCGCGCCGTTGACAAAAAACGCCTAGCCGCTATCAGCAAGCACCCATTTTCGGCGTACGCAAAGCCAAAGCTAGCTGCAAAAAAGAGCCTAAGAGGCCCACGCGCAAATGCCACGCCGGATCCTGCGTGTGTGTGACGTCACACGCGTGAGTGTGCCATGTGTGGTTGGCTCGATGGATTTTTAATGGTTTGGTTGGTTAAAAAACGTGAAGTGAAAAGGCGAGGGAAAGGCTAATGGCTTCCCATTTTTAGGCCTAATTATTTAAAAAACATGAAACCACGCCCTATATCGAGGCGGACTGGCCAGCCACGTGTAAAACGTAAACGTTATTACACGTGTCTCAAGTCGGGGCAAGGAAGGCAATAAACATGTCAAATAGAAATCAACAAAGGCGCTTGTAATAAGGAGATATAAAATAGCACACGCAAAGCGGCAATGCCGCCGCCGGCAACCGATGTGACATCACTTTGCCGGATGACGTGAGCCTCGCCGCTTTCGTGCAAACTCGGCACTCACCAGCTGTTTTCGTCTCAAAACGGGTGCGCCTTTTTCGGAACTGACGCCCTAAGGCCTCGTCGAGTGAACCCACGCAAAGTGGCCACCGACGTGGACACCCGGAAGGTCATGGGCTATACCAAACCATTGGGCGAAGCCAAACGTGGCTTCGCGTGAGTCAGGATGGTTTATTTATCCCCGAGGGGGAGGGATTAGGGGTGTTTGTAGGCATATTGGGTGTCAGATGGGTCTGATGGTAGTAATAGTGGTACCAAATAGGGGTCATTACACAAATCACACCTAGAGTATTCCAAAAAAAGCAAAAAAACACAAAAAACTGCCGCTTTTGGAAAAAAATCACCGCCATTATACAGTAGATGGCCATAAAAAGCGTTTTAGATGATTCTTTTCAACTTGCAAGGATGTAAAACGTGGAAATTTTTTGCATTGTCTTCTGTACGTGTGTTGTACAGCCTTCAAAGCAGGAGAAACGATCATCACTGACAGTCTATGGGCAGTTATTTTTTCCGATTCAAAATTTTGCAGGAGAGAGGAAAATGACTTGACACATGGAGCCGTCTCCAGAGCACACCGGTCGTCATCGTCATGCATCTGGAGACGGCCGGTGACAGTGTCTACCGATAATAGGATGCGTCTGCCTGCATCGTCCGAGGGCAGCCGGTCGGTCGCTGACCCTTTTTCCGTCACACCCGATGCCACCCTCTGCCTATGGAATGGAAGTTTTTTTTGGGGATGCATGCATTGTCGGTTATTCTTATAGTTATTTCCCGAAAACGCGAAATACGAAAAACGATAAATGCATGGCGATCGTTAGAGAAGGTTGACGATTCAAAAACGGCAGACTGTAGTCAGATGGATTCTTTCGGTAATCGGTAGTCTGTTTGAAACGGACTTCTGCCGATTCTGGGAAGAGAGAGACAACCGACTCACAACTCAGCTGTTTGAAAGTCGCCTGAGGGCATGCGAACGATGAACTGACCATTAGAAATGGGAGGAGAACAACAACGTTCGGAGGGGAGAGAGCTGGCAGCAGATCTCGTGATCGTTGATCGATGAGGGCTGAATGGAAATCTATCGGCTTGCTTGGGTGCTGTTTTGGTCATTCCTCGAGGGTATTGACCACAAATAAGAAAAAGCTGGGGCTGAGTTTGACTAGTGGTTTGAAGAAGGGTAAACAGTTAGCGTAACGTTGCGCAATGCGCGCAAAAGGGGACATTTATGATTGAAAATTAGATAAAAACAACAAAATTCGATCTTGTATATGGCTTTTGATACCAAAAATTGACGAACTTCTTCAGTTTGGACAATTTCGAATAATAAAAAACCGAAATAATCGTTCAAAAGTACACCACCATCCGCCCACGCCCCCGCATATGGAAGATGAGTTTTCCATCTCTTCGCTGAACGAATAGATGACGAGACCGCGACCTCAAAAAAGGGACACAGGAAACGCATCCGAGCCTCCACCCCTGCAGGCTGAATCGAAAAACGAAACGAACGTCGAATAAACTCTCCGAAAACGGCGTGCACTCCAGGAGCCAGCCCGTGTATCGCTCAAACGACCCCTCCTGCGTGGTGTCACACATTTTTTCGCGGGCTTCGCCCATCTCCATCTGACCGGGTGGATGCCCGGCTTCGGAAATACCCATCAGTAGTCCGAACAAACAGGGGAGGATGCAATCGAATCCCCCTTTCCCCTCCCTCCACAATGGGATCAACGAAAAGGACATGTGAGTTGAGCTTGAATTGAAATTGAGGGAAAAAGGCAGGCAGAGAGATACTAGCACACGACGACAGTGACGGAATGCACAGAGTGTAGACAAATCGGTTTTTTGACAACATTCGAAAAAAAGGCATGGAGCTGGAACTCCTCCTCTGATCGGCGACTGGTGAATCATCCATCAAGTTGAATGGGTACAAACAAATCTTCCTAGTTGCTGATAAACAAACCTATTGTGCATGCCCTGAGGGCAAAAGCCAACGCAATACATCGATACATTTACTTAAAAAAGCTTACTTTAATCAACAAAATGGGTTATCCGAGCAAACCCAATCAAAAGTGCACCTTTTTCAAGGTATTTGCGCCCCAATCTACCGTAACCAATCCCACTTAGAAAGTTTGCATCACACAAAGTGCCATTTCCGGAGACAACATGCCCTGCATGCCGAGTAGCTAGCTCCATGTAATGTAAGTAGATGTGCAAAAGGACACGTCTTTTTTCCCCGCATGGCAAAAGCAAAATGGATTGGATTTGCAACGCGCAACTACATAGTATTTATAAAAAACCTACATATCCCTTTTCGCGCACGCACGCACACAGCCCCCAACTATTGTAAACTGTTGCACCACTTTGAAAGATCAAAAATAGCCTGCGGCATTGCTCATTTCTCAAATTAAAGCAGCTTACATTAAACACGGGTCATGGGTACCAAAAAAGACGAAAATACCCTGAGGGCAAATCCGTCATTAATCAAAATTAACACCAAAGAAGGCTCAAATTCTTTCATTTTTTTCAATCTGGAATCGAAATTTGACGTGTGATTGAACGTCAGACACGATGTATAGTGTTGTTTTCCCGGGAGCGAGGGAATTAGAATCGAAAAAATGACTGGCTGTTTTTTCGATTGAAAAGTTTGAGGGACAAAAATAATGTAATGCAAGGAAAATGACGAAGACGTCAGCCGCCGCCTTCGTGCGATCAATCAGGATGAAAGGCACGAACCTGGTTTTGCTCCTCCGTGCGCGGAAGAGCAAAACGAGGAGGAATGGAAAAAAACACAGAAGGCAGTGTCATGGAATGGTTGATTACTGTAGGCGTGGAGT
Source organism: Panagrellus redivivus (assembly GCA_000341325.1). Classification (NCBI taxonomy): domain Eukaryota; kingdom Metazoa; phylum Nematoda; class Chromadorea; order Rhabditida; family Panagrolaimidae; genus Panagrellus; species Panagrellus redivivus. The sequence continues at coordinate 289,616 of KB455573.1, read as the reverse complement.
AGGGGGGCACTTTTGAGGAGACAGAATGGTGTTAGTTGAAGTTGAGATGGAGCAGGAATGAGTCACAGGGAAAGCCTCAGGCGATTGATCGTCGTCGACAGCGGTCAGTTCGTGCGGGGCTGATCTGGGCTGCGTGTTTCGGACAGCCGTGAAAAGTGAAAAAAAGTGGTCAAACGTGAGGGACGCAGCTGTCTTTTGAGCTGAATCCGTGAAGTGCGAGCTTGACAAGTGCGTACAGATGTTCGAAACGTATAGTTAAGGCGGATTTAGCATAGCTGGATGCCATTTGGCGAGGTAATATGGGAGAAAGTTTGAAAAAAGTCGTCAAAAAATGACGATACAGTCATCCTTTTTGATCGATTGTAGCCTTTATCCCGCTCACCCTCATCATCGCTATTCATTCATTGCCGACGATTTAGGGGAAAGGCAAACGTGAACCCAACCTCACACACGCCAGCCACACAGATGTTCGACCAGGGGTCGCGCGCGCGCGTGTTCGCGCACCGCGCACGCCCACTGGTCAGTGTCGTGATGCCCACGTGTGCACGTGGTCAGAACTGGTCGCAAAAATCGAATGGATGAATGCGGACGCAAACAGCCCGAAAATGACATGATGACCGACGCTTTCGTCGTCGCGCAGCACCGATCACCATACCATACCGAAGGAAAGTGGGTCAACGGCCGCGGCCCGACACCACCCAGGGGCCAGGAAATTTCACCCTCTGGTCAGGTTCACGCGGAATCAGAGGCGTTTCAAAAAAGAGCTCTCGTAACACAAAGTTAAGTAAAACAATCAAATAAATTAGGTAAATAAAGAGAAAAAACGACTGTCGAGAGTCTCGAAAGTGCTATGCCGTGCCGACTTGGAATTGGATAGGTGAGGAAGTGTGACAAGATAGATCACTCTCGACGGCGACGGCGACGTCGGCCAAGGACATTGAACTCGTGCCATCGTGCAAAGGTCGTTGCTCTTGGCCAAGAGGACGGGGGCATCCTCTTGAGGGAAAACAAATGTATCATCCGGAAGCGGCAGACACCTTTTTGTTGTGTTTTTTATTACGCTCTCTCCCGCCTGAGGGGTCGTCCATCTCAATTTGATAGGCGACTGTTGCGACTTTTGCCTGCGGGCAGCCTGCTTTAACGACGAGGCACGCAAGGGAGGAGGCGCATTGCGCTGACTCGTCATTTGCCTTTGCTAACGACCACTTTGCCCCCTGCTTATAGGCCCATAGGGCCCAAAACGTGTAAAGTAACAAACTCTCCTCCTTGGCCCAGCTCTTTTTTGAACATCCGATTTCATTGGCCTCCAGGAGCAAGCAACAAACATAAACGTCTGCCAGGCCAGGGGCCAACGTGTATACATTCAACCAACATTCAACTCCAAACAGATGAAACAGATTTAGTAGCCTTTGGCCTATGGGGTCGAGGGTAATTTTAAAAAACGTAAACAAGCCATTTCCACTGCAAAATACAACTTTTGATCATGCGCACATGCGCAACTCCCCTGTGCGCAGAGTGTGTGCAAGAACTTTGGATTGTATGTTGGTCATTTAGACTGGGGCAAACATAATTACTCATGTTATAAAACTTTTTAAAACCATTTTTAACAATTCTACTGACTCACATAATCAAACTAAGACTTGTACAGTTAAATTTGACCGGGACCACCCACGATGCAAAATTTCACGCAAAGACCAAATCACTGCCCGGTCTAATTTTTGCACCCTAAATTACAGTATCAAACCCCCTTTGCTTTATAAACAGCCCCTAATGCCCTTTTCGAAGAGAAAAGCGTGCTAATTTTGAGCAACACTCACAAAAAATGACATTTGTCACCGCAAGTGTTTACAAAAAGTAGTTTCCATTTTCATTTGCAGTGGCTGTCCTTAAGAAAAAACCGCTAAAGGATTGCAAGTTACTTTGGGAGTGCCGCGGGGCTGGGACCAGCCGGATTAGCCAATTATTCACATCTGGTTGAGCTTGGCTCTCTGTTTTTAAGCCTCTTGGAATCGGTTTCTCGCCGGTTTTACAAAGATGCAATTAGGCAACACGTAAACATTGGGTGACGATGTTTATGTACTCACGTTTAGACGTGGTTTGGATGGCTGAATGGGGGAAGGCCAGAGGGATTGAAAAGGTTAGCCTGATTGAATGGGACCAATCCAACTCCGGATTGATATCATCTTTTTACGGAATACAATAAAATAGTTATTGGAGCGTTTCTTTTCAAAACCCAGCGACGTCATTCCAGGCTAAAGGAAGCTAACATTGCAAAGACGGAAAACCTAGAATTGAATATTGTCGCCTGAAGGCAGGCGGGATGCAAGCAGCCTAGGCTATATCACGCAAACGTGACTCGTATTCGTAGTAAACAGGATCCCAAAAGTGGCACTGTGCCCAATTGCATGCAAAAATAGCCTAAATATACATCACAAGCGTTGGAACTTGCAAAAAACTAAACTCATGTTAAACTTTGACCACAAAACGAAAATTTAAACTTCCCAAAAATAGCAATCACTTTAATTTTGGTTACCCCATCACGCGAACGTACTTATACTAAACCAAAATACAGTAACCCAGATAGCCAAAACCGGCTTATCAGTAAATGGAACCCCAAAAAAATTGTTTACACAACCATCTAATATAGTTAAGACACAAAACATACTAACAAGGGAAGGGTCAAATTTGGGGTTGGAGTTTTAACATAAACTATATTGCGTTTGATAGCCCTCAAATATCTGAGATTTTTGGCGCAAACCCTAGTTGCCACCGACTTCTGGTTTGCGAGTAATATGCATGTAAAGTTGTAAAAACCGGGTTTTTGGATGATCATAACCTTTTCTTGGCAGTTGATATTACTACGCTTTTTGAAACTTAAAAAGAGCATATCGATGTCTAATTTATGGCAAAATTTGAGACAGATTGGTCTGTTAGTTTTTGAGTAATGAGGGTGGTAAAATATGATGACTTTTAAACCGCAATTACTCGAAAACCAACGGAAATTTTTTTTGCTCGTTTGGACATCCATTAGGCCCGGGTAGCCTCTATGATCATGACTATTCGCTGTCGGCACACGATGAACACAAAAGGAGTTATAATCGATTAAAAATCAACTTTTTTGAACTTTAAGTGAATATTACTCGAATACTAGGTGTCCGTGGCAACTAGGGTTTGCGCCATATATCTTAGATATTAGAGAGCTATCGAACGCGGTATAGCTCATCTGAATCCGCCAACCCCACTTCTGACCATTCCCTTGTAAGTAAAATCCAGCGAAACTCATATTAACGTCACATCGTCGTCTTGCAATTTTTTCAATGGCTTGCTAGACACACTATAAATTATTAGAAAACTGGACTCTACTTGAAAAATAGAATTGATGTCAGGTCCGGTTCGGTGGAAATGCCATTACGACAAAAAACGCCTATATGGAATTACGCTTTTTAATGATAACAAAAAGCAGTCACTGGACAGTGTTAATTTATGCGAGAATATGAATGACGTGTGCCGTAAACAGGAAAAAAGGAAGAAAGAATTCGTAAGGATACGGGTTCGTAAAAGTCTGGCATGGTAAGTATGGAGAAACCGGATAAAATAAGGCATGACAGGGGTATCGTTGATGACAATATCGCGTGTTTGGAATTTGTATTTGGTAGGTGTCATTATGGTTTGGGGTTAGGGTTACAATTTTCGGGAAATAAGATGTTTTGGTTGGTGGTAATAGAATATTTTTTGGGTTAAGGTGTCAATTTTTGGAAAACCACGTCAGATGGATGGGAGGTATTGTTTAACTGACGTGGATGGGAGGGAGTTCCGGAAGTTGATAAGGATTTTTGACCTCCCGATCGGTTTTTCAATGCCAGCGGGCTATTGATAAGGGTCACCTATGAGGTTATCAATGAAATGGGGCAATATGGGCGCGGTCAACATTCAGCCAAAACTGCTTCGTGATGACAGTACGCATGAATTCCCAACACCCTTTGAGCTGACCTTCGCTTTTGTTTGCACCATCATCATCCAAATTTCACACATAGGAGTGAAAAAGCCGACGGCGGCGGCCGATAGAGTCACAGCTCACGTTCATGCAGTGATGCATGCATCGTAGGACCGTTTTATTTCCATTCCATTTTGCAAAAGGCGACGAAAAAATTTTCCTTTGAACAAATTCTCAAAAAAACAACTGCCTGCCCGATGGCATCACAATCCATCCAAATTCCATTAACTGCCATGTAAAATGTGAAATTATATTAGCCGTAAATAATTAACCCCAACAGCGCCGGCATTCCAGCCAGATGCGTTTCTTCCCAGAATAAACACATCACTTCCCCACTGACAACCCATAAACCTCAGTCGAGTCAAGGTAAAACGTCTGAGCAATTAAAAAAACTTCCCTTTACGACTACTAAACGAAAACGAGTATCGTCTATGACGAACACCTGTGTTCCAAGTCCGAAAAGCGACCAAGCACCTGCGAAACGGGCCCACTACACACTTTAGCTACGAAACCGATGCTATTTTAAGTCATAAAGCTATTGCTAATATTTTTACCCTTTTAAAAAGTTGTTTCAAAGATAAAAATATGGAAAAATTATGGTAATCAACAGGTGGTTGTTGCATAATGAAAATGGGTGTGTATTTGGAATGAGGGTATTATGACGTTGTAAACCGCTTTAACTTCGCATAAACATGGTCATGACCAAAGATTGGTGGAACAACAAACAACAATAAACTGGAGGGGGTCGTGTTTTGAATTTTGGGGAATCTTCTGAACCGACAATTGGGTCTTTAGAGCCAATCAAGGGAATGTGCAAGCATAAAGTGCAAAGAAGCGGGTCTGAAAATCAAATTGCAAGAATGTCCGTGTCGATAACCTCCATGTCCGGTCAGTGATTGATAAGGGTGCAAAAATATAGTTCGATGCATTAGAATTGATGGGTTTTGAGAAGCATTGGTGATGATAGTGATGTGATTTTTGTGGTTAGGCCGGAAATGGGTATTGATTAGAATCTGGAATAAATTTAGACTTTAATTTTGCATTGAGCTGTTTATGAATGGCTGAAATACTTTGACACCAAAATTTTTTTAATAGGAAGGTGCAATGAAAGCTCGAAATCAATGTTTTTCGAAGTTTTGAAGTTTGCAATTTGTGTCAGCTAATCTTTGGCAAAACGTCCCGAATGACAATTGAACATTTTGCATTTCTTATCGTCAGTTCGTCGATTCGTTTCATTGATTTGACCGATTCTTTCGTTGACTTCCCTTCTACGAAGGATTCTAGCGGCTTCATCTGATCAACAACGATGTTATGAGGTAACTGTGGTTTGTTTTGGTTGCTAATATTTGTGCTATCGTTGCGAATTTTCCACTAATTCAGTTTCTTTATTTTGTTACTTGTTTTTATATATATTTCTGATCTTACAATAAAGTTTTCACACACCACGTGCTGTATAACTATTGATAAAACATTGGATCAAAGTCCAAATCCACAAATTCCTCCGATTTTTTTGTTTTTTTCACTTTA
>KB455573.1:201491-220581 GCA_000341325.1 Panagrellus redivivus | reverse complement strand
CTGAAAGGATGTTTTTGCCGTTTGAAAAAGGAGATTGAAAACATACATCAGTGAATCTCCTCAAAAGTAGACTTCGTTCGACTCGTCATACGGTAGGTAGATTAAGTTGTACATACCACTGATTGTCAAAACAATGCGGTCAGTGAGTACGAATACCGGATTTGATTTTTGGGGGATGCAAAACTCAAGACAGGGGAAACTGAATTAGTCATTAGTGCCAATGCAACCTCATAGGTTGCACTGATACGTATGGAAATCGTTTTATTGGCCGCATATGACCGAATGCTGGCAGAATTTCAACAATAATTTCTTCAATTGGCGGAATTTATGTCAGGTCGACAAGTTGAAACTAATCTCGATAGCTTTTAGACATAACTTCAGTTTGGTCAATCGACAAATCAGAGTATCCCTGGAGAATTTGGATTGAGGGTTCGAACTTGTCAAAAAAATGTTCGAAACTGCACGCACACAGGAAACTGTGATGCTGCCAGAGGGCTGCTTCCTGCGTTTGATTTTGCCCAATTCGGCTCTAATCGGACCAGGCACACGTGGAGATGCCCTTGGGATAAGAAACGGGGAGAAATAATGGAGAGAAGTGGGCGAAATGAAGCAAAAATGCCAGCGGCGGTCCGGCCAAAACTGTTTTTCGTTACGAGGACGAGCGATCGCCGCAGTGTCTTGGCGTTGTGTGTCGAACGCACACGCAACCCGAGGCCGCTCGAGAAAGCCGCAGGCGGCTGGCTGTGCACGTTTTGTGCGATGGTCTCTGCAGTTTTATCAGACGATGTCCGCCGTTGCTGATCAGCGATGCTCGAATCTTACTTCACAACGGCGCAAATGCAAATTAAGGACAAGGGCTTGGGTTGTGGGGCGGTAAGAACAGTTCAATTGGTGCACTTTTTGGAACGAGGCCAGACAGAGGGGATTGCTGGGGAAACAGTTTTCATTTATATATATTCACACTGGAGATTGCAATCAAATAGCCTGAGGCGGTCAGTTTAACCCGCCGTCGGATGTTAACCTTGAAAACCTGAGTATCACTCTGTTTTTTACTAAAGAAGTCTTCGATGTACGTCTTATAATACTACAATTAGTTTTTATATATATATTTGTGCGGTTTGAGCAACTGTCTCACGTCTTTACGCTGCTTTAAGGCAAAAACAAGTCGCCTAAAATGTCCCCATAATAGAAATGTTCAAGTTTGCGTTAACCCCACTGATAACTTTCAACCCCATGTTTTTCGCACATTGCTCAGTTTCTTTTGATATTACTCCCACTTCAACATTCCAAGTTCTTATGTCTTTATTGTACACATCACATTTTGAATATACCGATTAGCACGTTGTTCGAGCATGATTGATCGCTTTTGAAGTCATCCAACGCGACATGAACCCTTCATCGGACAATTTCGGCTTTAAACCGAACTCCAAAGAGGGATACACGACCCTACATTACGAGGGATTTATTCATGATTTGAAAGATCGTGCGTGCATTTCTTGCCCATGCCGTGCCACCACTCGGCCATTGAAAAGCTCAACGAACATTCATCCCAAAAAGAACGAACAATTCATTGGATAAATCTGGCTCGAAACCAACCTCCTAAAAGAACAATACGGCCCTACAATACGAGGGATTTGTTCGTGATTGCAACGAGCGTGCGTACGTTTTTAGCACGTGCCACGCCATCAACCATCCATCGAAATGCGCAACTTTAAACGAAACAACACGGCCGGACAAAGGCGTGGTGCTTCATCCCAAACCGTAATAATATTGATTCCAAAGATTGTGTGTACAGTCTTAATGCGTGATGCGCTATCAATCATCCATCGAAAAGCACAACAGTAAACTTTTACTTTTTTTTTACTTTGTAACATGGTATGTTGAAAATGCTGCGCTAATTAGTAGTTGATGTTCTGAATAAAGTTAACTGTAACGGAATCTGGTGTCTTCGGGTGAACCTCCAAATGCGTATGCGAAGACGTAACCTGTGATCAGGACAGAATTATAAACGATCGGTAGCCAATGATGGCAGTCTTATTGGCAATGAACTAAAAGTTATCAACAATGTGTCTAACATGATGTGATACAGTTAAAAATTTAAAAACAGCAAAATACCATTTTCATTTCAATTCAAGTTGTTTAAAAAAGTATTATCCATCAGCAAAGAACAGAAATTCAACACCTCCAAGTCGACTTCAACGACCACAAGTAGCTATAATCATGTTTCCGAGATCATAAGTGCCCCTTATTACATGCGTCGAAATACTCTTTTCATCTTCGGGTCTCGCTCTCGACAGACTTGGTCACTCTGACTTGCGTCGAGCCGAGATAACTGTCTGTTTTTGAGAATACTGTGCATCATGGAGCGGTTAGTTGCTTTAAATCCTTTGATACCACTGTTAAAATTTAACTTTAGAATCGTAATTTCGTTCTCCCCGACGTCCCACCTCCAGGATCACATCCTACTTGATCGTGCTGTCGTCCCTGCGACAACCCTGCTCCTCGAAATCGGGAGTCGACTGTCGACGCTCCTTTCTTGCAAACGTGTGGGTCTTTCTGACGTTTTCTTCCTGGAACCCCTTGTCCTGAACTTTGTCTCCGATGAAGCCCACCCCCTGTTTGCCCTGATTGTCGATGCTCGTGCTCGAAGCCTGCGTCTCGTCGGTTCCGATGAGGATGCCACGGTCATTCTGGTGGCTAAGTACTTCCTGCCGCCGGCGTCCTACGACAACGCCATGCTGCATCCGCATCAACGGTCGAAAGATCCGGCAATGTGTTTGGGACATGATGAGTTCTATGCAAAGTTTGCCAGTTTTGGTTACGGTCATAAAGGCGCATTCCAAACGGTGGAAAGTGTTACGTTCCGCGAAAGCGAGTCCATCGTCGAAGTTAACGCGCCGCCTGGGATGGCCGATGCCGCTGCTGACGGCGTCATGCAGGCGTTCGTTCTGAAAAAGCTTCTTGCCACTCACAAGGATGAAAATGAACTAAGTGTGCCGTTTGCAATCAAGGAAGTCATTTTGACGCCGGACGTTCACGTCCCCGAAAAAGCCGTCGGAAGTTTCAATGAAACCGATTTTTGGCTGTTTTCGACGTCGACGGAGCCACTTATCCATGGCAAAGGGCTGGTTTTCAAGAAGATTCATCGCCCAATGCCTGCATTTGTGCCAAAATTGCCATCGCCGGTGTTTGTTCGAGCTACTGCATGCCGATTGCCTGGGGGTGTACGATCTTTGGGTGGGTTAAAATACAAAATTACTGCAAATTAGCTTTCAAAAACCTATTTTAGCCGATCTCGCTGAGCTGGTCATGTCAGCCCGAACAACCGACACCAAAATTCCGGCTCAACGCGTGCCGGAGCGAAATGCCCACGCTGCCACGACGACGAACAAGCCTCTGGAAGGCGGAAACTTCCTAGCTGACGACGTCGCTGCCTTCGATGCAGCTTTCTTTGGAATTTCGGCCCTGGAAGCAAAGGCCATGGACCCACAACACCGCCTGCTCCTTGAAGTGACATATGAATGCTTTCAACACGCTGGTGTGACGGATTACACAGACTGTGGTTTCTTTGTGGGTCAAATGGGTTCCGAATACTGCGAACTGCCCGCGGCGGAACCCCCAAATGCGTTGGGTCTCATCGGTGGCTCGAATTCAGTGCTCGCTGGAAGGTTGAACTTCTTTTTCGACTCACAAGGGCCATCTGAAGCCATCGACACTGCGTGCAGTTCGTCGCTTGTGGCCTTGAAAAACGCAGTTGATGCTATCCGACTCGGTCGATGTGAGCGCGCAATCGTCGCAGGTTCGAGCATTATTCTGTCGTCTGCTGGTTTGATTGCCCGAAGCACCGGGAACCTACTGTCCGTCGACGGCACTTGTCGAAGCTTTGACATTGACGCTGATGGCTATGGTCGCGCGGATGGCATTGTTGCCGTGCTAATTGATGGAAGACAAAATGACGGTCCATTCTTGGCAAGAATCGATGCCATTGAGGTGAATCATGGTGGAAGAGCTGCAGCTTTGACCGCGCCCTCGAGCAGTGCTCAATGCCGACTGGTCACGAAAGCAGTTCGGTCTTCAGGGCAACGAAAGATTGACTATTGGGAATGCCACGGCACCGGAACAGCCCTCGGTGATCCTATCGAAGTATCTTCTTTGCAAAAGGCCCTTGGTCGGTTAAACATTGATAAAATAGTCCTTATCGGTAGCTTGAAAGCAAACATTGGCCATTGCGAGGGTGCTGCCGGGCTGGCCGGCCTTATGAAGGCTATCGTCGTTGCTAATGAATGTTACGCGCCACCATTGCCGCGATTTAAGTTGTTAAACAGAAACATTTCGATAGATGATGGCATTCTCGGCATTCCAATCATCGGCGAAGACATCCCCTCAGACGGCGACGAAATAACTATCGGTGTCAGCTCGTTTGGAGTCAGTGGAACCAATGCAGCTGTTGTCGCAACAATACCATTATCAGAAAGCCGTAAAAAGCCGAAACTGACACTTTCCAACCATCTGAGTCAACTGGGCATTGAAGTTTTGCCGTTTTCTGCCAACACCCAAAACTCGCTTGACGCGCTTTCTGAAGCTTTTGAAAACATTGCCGCGACCGCCTCTCGAATCGACTTCCAACTCCTTTCCGCCGCCGCTGCCCTGACACGGCCGTCCTTCCGGCTCCGCAGTGTTTTCATCAAAACTGCCAGCGGCGATATTGCTCAAATTTCGATGGCACAGGCCCAGGAGTTTGCATTTTGTGTTGATTTTACTCAACCAGTATCTTGGAAGCTATACTACCGTAATTCAGGCTTGCGAGAGTTCTTCCTTCACAAAATCCATCTGATGACAAACAACGGCGAACGTGTTACTGATGAAGTCATCAGAATCGCTGATGTCCGCGCTAAGTGGCAATGGCTACATGCTATTGGCGTCAAATGCACTCAGATTGCAGTAAGCACAGAAGCCGAAGCCATAGTCGCCGCCGATCTTGCATCTGCTTTTATCTTTGCCAAAGTCGTCGATATCTACGAACTTCCACCGGGCTGTTTGGCCGTTAATTCAAAGGCCTATCCCCTCGTCGAACCATGGCATCTGAACCGCGTTCTGGCATCGGTGTATCTCTGTAGTACGGACATTGACTGGAACTTTATCTATGGCATCCCAGATGAACTGCGAAACTATCTTCCGACATGGATGTTGCCAACTTATTGCTTCGACCGCCGACGCCATTGGAACAAGGTTTTAGCAAATGACTTTGACAATGCTTTCATCGGAAACGTTGTTGATTCGACGAAAGATTCTGGCTGGGTTCTGGAAAACCTGATTCTGAAACGAAGATTAGAAGTTTTATTCATTCAAACTGACATCGACACATTGAAAGTGGCACTGGCGGTAGAAATAGCGTCAGCCATCGGCAGACTGGTCGGAAACGGAGGTTCTTTTAAGCTGACAGAAGTTTTATTTACACAGTTACCGGAAGTGGCTCTGCTCGATGACAACACTTGGATCAAAACCGTTGTCTTCATTGAAAATAGCCAAATAAATGTGCGCATCGTGACGACGGATTCGCGCCGCGCCAAGGAAATCCAATTTGCGACCTTCACGGCGACCCTGAAAGAAGTACAACCGCGAAGTTCAATGAATCTTGACTTGTTTCAGGAATTCTTTCTTGATTTTAACTTTCTTCTGATCGCATCGCCGTTATTGACCGAGTCTCAGTGCTTCCAGATTGAGTACAATGAAAGAGAATCAAGCATTGACCTGCCAGAAAGTACAACTGAAAAACTAACGACTTTCAAAGTGCCTGTCCTTCGAGGAGGGTCTGCAAAGATCCATTTCATCAAGGAAGTCGAAATAGAAGCTCTAAAAGAAGCTGAACTATGCGAACGGATGTCGGCTACAGCCAGACAAGCAATTACTGATGTGTTAAAGGGCACAGTTTTGGATGCAATTGGAGGTGATATTGATTTGTCGAATGAGGATTTTGTTACCAGAGGGTTCATGGACCTCGGAATGGATTCTCTTTCAATGATGGGATTCATGACAGAACTGAATCAGCGACATTTCCCAATAGCAAAGTTGACGACTACAGATTTGTTTACTTATACAAACATCAGGGATTTGGCTAATGTTATTGCTGAGCGAATTGATGCGAATCAGCGGACTGATGTCGTGTGAGTTATCTTTGAAAACGGCATCTTTTAAAAGCACTTTATTAGTTGAATTACTCAAATTGCAGTAGCTCACCCCCACCGTCTCCCGAAACATCCCCTTATCGCCCCAGTGCTTCCAACGCCTGGGATGTCGTATCATTGACCCATCAAGCCCCGTCCTCAAACGACATTTCCCTCCGCTACAACGAAAATCAAGCCTCCGCCGAAGCCCATTGCAGTGAGTTTAGCTTTGACGTCGGCATTGGTGACTCTTTCGATGTTTTTGTGAACAAGCTTTCAAAGTTGATGCTATCCGAAGTTAGAATGGTCTTCCTGTTCAATCCCGGTCGCCTCATCGAACCAACGGATGAAAGCCTTCTTTCCGGAACTGTCCAATTTCTGCTTTCGATGGCCACTGCATTGGGGAAGCTTCGAACACCGTTGCGGATCACTGTCATTCAAAATGACAACCCAGTTAGTGGTTTTTTTGCCGGCTTTTGGAAGAGTTTTGCCGTCGAAAAGCAGAACTGCGAGTTTGAATTTATTGAACGCATTCGTCCGACAAAGACACTTTTGCCATTGTTGGAAAACGCCAACGAGCCTCGAGGCACTTGGGTCATAACCGGTGGAACTGCTGGCATCGGCCTAGTCATGGCACGGCACATCGCTGAATTCCCACTCGTCGAAAAAGTGTATGCCATTTCACGGCGCGGGATCATTGATAGCATGCACACGGAATCAAGAAAACTTATCCCCATCGCCGCTGATGTTTCGTATTACGATGAATTCTTCGATGCCATCAAGTTCATCCGAGGCAAGATCGACGGGATTGTCCATTCTGCTGGCACCGTCGCTGATTCTATCATCGAACGACAGAACCTCGAATCATTTGAAAAAGTTATCGCACCGAAGGTCATTGGCATGAACAACGTCCTCAGGGCTATGGAAGAACTCGGTCATCGGCCGCGGTTCGTCATTTTGAATTCTTCTGTCAGTAGTGTTTTCGGAAACTTTGGTCAAACGAACTATGCCGCCGCAAATTGCGCCGCTGAGAAGTTGCTGGCCCAATATCGTGCCCATACCGGCGTTGGAAGCATCGTTCATTGGGGCAATTGGAACGACGTCGGAATGGCATCGGATGCACGCCTGAAGTCGCTGCTCCACAGCTACGGTTTTATTGGATTGAGCCCATCTGAAGGTGTGGCCGGACTTGACTTTGTGATTGGAACGAAGGTTGACCGTATTGTGATTGCGAAACTGGATCGAAATAAGCTGATAAAAGCACGGCGTGACTTGGCAGATACCATAACCCTCGGCGAAAGCAACACTGACGGAAACTTAAAAGCAACCCTTATCAGACGCGCCACCATTGAGACAACAATGCCGACGCCATCTGCTCCTGTGACATCGGAACCACCACCGGAGACACCTATTAGTGAAGGGATCACGGAAATTGTGCATGATGAAATTCGAAAGATTACAAAACAGCCGTCAACAGTACCTGTTTCGCCGGATATGGGATTCATGGAAGCGGGCCTCGATTCAATAACGATGTATGCATTTTCACAGGGGTTGACCCAGAGGTTGTCAAAAGAGCATCCAAGCATCGGACAAATCAATGTTATCAACTTGTTTGAACATCCAACACCTCGGAAGCTGATTTCTTTTTTAGAATCTAAATTACCACACGATGAACCTCCGAAGATACAGAAGACACCAAGACTACAACACGTAATACCGCTGAATACGAGGCGAACATCATTGTTGAAAACAGTAGCCATTACCAAGCCGGTTTTGTACACTACGCTTGATTCTACTACGATTAATGCCCATGTGATCAAAGATGAAGTCATCCTTCCCGCCGCTTTTGAAATCGATGCAATGCTGAGATCCGGAAGCTACTCAAACCTGAAAAATATCATTTTGCAACGAAAAACAGAATCATCTGAATTCAATGAACTTAAATTGCTGAATTCAGGTGGGAACTTTGAACTACAGAATGCCAAAAACGACGTCATATCCAATGCTGAAGCTGGTTTCAAATCCAAGGAACTAAAACTGCCCAAAATCTTTCCGTTTAACAAAAACGTCATTTCAATCAGTCGCATTGTGTTCTACAAATCGCTTGAATTTCGCGGCGTGGCCTACGGCAAAGAATTGGCACTGCTGTCGAACATTGAAACCGATGGCGATATCGTCATTACTGGAATCCAAATTGATGAAAAGTGTGATTCCCTTCCGCCATGGGTACTGATTGAATCCGGCATGCAAGCGTTGATCGCTGCCGCAGAGAGACGGAATAGTGATGGATCTGTTTTGTTACCAGCAAGGATTCTGACCATCAATGTGTCGTCGGACTACATGAAGCTGAACTTGATTGATCATGAATTGTGTAAAACTGTTGAAATCTATGGAGTTGTAAATGCCGATAATGAGCGCTTTGTCGAAGGAGATGTGTGGATCTGTAGCGGAAACAAGCCATTGATTGAAATGTTGGATGTGATTGCCGTTAAACAAGAGCCATTAAACCGTAGACGTCCTTCGCCGGTAATGGCATCGAGTCCAGAGTTGCTTCAAAGCGATTGCCAGAGTTTGGAAAGCAGTTCAACGGCTGTCAGTACGGAAGACATGGTTGAGACAACACAGATGAACAAAATGTCCAAGAAGCCGGCTTCAATATCCGTTCTCGGGTACGCTTGTCAACTTCCCGGACCAGCTGAAGATGTTTCAGCTTTCTGGGACTACCTCAACAATACTTCAACCCCGTCAAAAGGCCCCTTTTTGCTATCAGCCGATCCCGCTTTTTTTGATCCGGCAAATTTTGGCATCACCCCTAAAGAAGCCCCTTTTATTGATCCACAGCAACGCCTGCTTATGAAATGTGCCAAAGATGCCCTTCAAACTGCTGGAATTCTTGTCACAACTATTCCAAAGCCAACGGGCATCTTTATTGGAACAAGTTCATCTGACTTTGCTTACCTTTGTGCCACTGAAGTTGCAAACATGTCTGAAAACGTGAAAGGTTACCTCGCCAGCGGAACTAATTCGAGTTGCATGGCCGGAAGACTCGCCCATTGGCTTAAAACATCGGGACCAGCTGTGACTATTGATACAGGCTGTTCCAGTTTTGCCGTCGCTTTATCTCTGGCTGCCGCTGCACTTTCTCGTGGTGACATTGATTATGCCGTCGTCGGCAGTGCTAACTTGATATTGACTGATAACACGTCGCACGTTTTGAAAGCAGCCAAAATGTTGAGCCCAAGTGGAGGTTGTGCCACCTTTTCTGAAGAAGCAGATGGGTATGCACGCAGTGAAGGCGTCGTTGTGGCAGTTCTTGGCTGTGATACCGTTAATGGAATACGTTTGGCTGGGTGGGCAGTGAATCACAATGGTGGTGGAGCCGCACTGACGGTACCAAACAGTGAAGCGCAGATTACAGTTATGAAGGCGGCATTGGCAAAGGCGGAAATAAGCCCGAATGATGTGGACGTTGTCGAGTGTCATGGCACCGGCACTAGTCTTGGTGACCCCATTGAAGTTGCATCGGTTTTGAAAGTCTTTGCTGATAACGACGACAAACTCATTCTGACAGCAACAAAGGCTCACATTGGACATGCAGAAGCCGCTGCTAGTGGCATTGCGTTTGTGGCGGCTTGTGAAATGCTGAAAAATTGTTACATTCCACCGCAACCGCAAATCTGTAAAATCAATACCAACATACAGGCAATGCCAAACTTTGAAAAAGTTATCTTCCCGCAATTTGGAATTGAAAAACAGCTGCAAACAGTGCTCGTCAACAGCTTTGGCTTCAGCGGTACGAACTGTTCTTTTGTATTGACAAAAACAGAACCGATTAATGTGACAACAGCCCCAAACAAGCTTGTTCTGATCAATGGAGCCCTCGATACAAAGTCCTTCATTAAAAAAGTCAAAACGTTGAATGTCCCTTCCGTTTGCCTCCTGGATACGCAAGTTGGTAGTTTCAATTCTGTCAGAACAACGATAATGATGCATCCGCTTGAACAAAAACCGATAATCGTCTCCCAGAAGGTTCCATCTTCATCCAATTTTACTGCAAACACTGTTCTTGCAGGAATCTTCAGCTATCCTACCATGTTTTTAGCTGAGCTCACCCGTAATCAGCCTGTCATTGCCGATATTGCGTCAAACTTGCAAAGAGAATGTACCAATTTCGAAATAGAAAGCGGAAATGTGTTTCTGAATGCTGTTTTGATTTCATATTTTGAGAGAATCAACCTGAAGATAATGCTGATCGTCTACCCCCTTGAATTCAACACTAATAACCGCCGGCAACTGCAACAATTAGTTACACAAGCCGGTGTCACGGATATTCAGTATTCATCGGAACTTCCGGCAAAGCCCAAAATGCCAGTCTTTGCTCTTGGTTCATTGTTTGAAGGCCCCGAAAATAATGAAATCTATCGACCAAGTGAAGCATTAAACGACTTTTTGGCTCAGGTTTGGCGGGATGGAGCGAATCTGACAGTTCCGAGAATAACGTTGCCAATCGAAAGGGATAAAGATTCCGCCGACAATTTGAATCGATATTGGTGTTTAGAGCATCCTTCACGACCGCCAAGTTGGTATAAATCTGATCTTCTCCGACGTGGGCTTTTTAAACTTACTGATGTGACAGTGCCATTATCAACTGATGAAAAAATTAAAAGAATGCCTGCAGATGTGGCCCTCGTAGCCTTTGATGGTGAATCGGTCAAGTTTGCCATGAAAATCGGTGAAGAATTGTCAATTCGAGTCGCCCAGACTGTCCACCCGGATGCAGTTTCGATATTCGCTGTGGATCAGGTCATTGATTCAGCCGAATCTGCATTCAAATTGTGTAAAATGATAAACGATGCGCCGACCAAATGCGTTGTCATTAGCCGCGGAGATGATTCTGGCTGTACCGCGCTTCTGAAATCTGTCACCGCAGAAAAGAACGCTGACCACGCAGTTTCACACATTGCATTGCGTGATATGATCCACCTCAAGGGTATTGTCAAATTTGTATTGCATCATCCGGGTTTCTACAAAGCAGTTAGTGGCAAGTTAATGTCAACGAATACAACGACCATACCCGCTCCAAAAAGAAAACCATGCCCTACTTTCAACAAAGTCTTGATTACGGGTGGCACTGGTGGAATTGCTTTAGCCATTGCTTCTGCCATACCCGCTGCCGAAATCATACTGACCAGCCGATCAGCAAAACCCATTGAAACCAATTTACCGAGAAACGCAAAGTTGCTAAAACTGGATGTGACTGACTCTCGAGCTGTTCGACGTTTTTTCAATGCACATCATGGAATCGACTGCATTATCCATTGTGCCGGTGCCATTGACAATGGACTTTCAGCGCAACTATCATTGAACCAATTTGAAAAAGTCGCATCGCCGAAGATCGACGGCACTCGAAACCTTCTACAATATTGTGAATCGGATGCACTTAAAAAGTTCATTGCGATGAGCTCCATTGCTTCGATTCAAGGATCATTCGGGCAAGCCAATTATGCTTGGGCCAATGGTGTTATGAAAAACCTCGTCGCAGAATCCAAATTGCCGGAAAGTGTAAAAAAGTTGGTTATTGCCTGGGGTCCATGGGATGATATTGGAATGCTAGCGGGAGCAGAGAAGGAGTTGATTCGAGCGCAGATTGAGGCATCTGGATTGAAGTTTGTTAAACCCACTGATGCAGTTAATGCTTTTATGCAATTGTTGCCTTACAGTGGAACGTTTGTGCTGCGCGAAGTTGAAGTTGAAGCGACACCGACCAAGAAAGTGAAACAGGATACTAAAGTTGAAGAATCAAGTCAACTTACCGTTCGACGGTCACCAACCATTGACAACATCAGCCAATTGATAGCACATGTGTCCGGTATCCAAAAGGTCGATCCGAACATTGGCCTCATGACACTCGGACTGGATTCACTGATGATTGAAGACTTTCGAGTTCATGCAGAAGACGCCTTTGGTGTGAAAATAAGCCTGCCCGATATCTACGGCAATCCGACAGTAGAAAAGTTGGCAGAACTCATTTCCAAAATGGCACCAGTGAATTGTGTTCCAATCGTATCTACGGACACTGATCAAGTTTCAAAATCTGATGACATTGCGATAATCGCCTATAGCGGCACGGTCTCAGGCTGCGAAACTGTAGCCGACTTCTGGGACGCTATCTTCACAGAAACTAGTCTTTCAACACCGACAGGTTTTCATCTGACCGAAGATGCATGCAGGTTTGACCACAAAATGTTCAATATGCCACCACAGCTTGCTGGAGAGCTGGACATTCAAACAAAACTAGCGTTAAAACATTCTTACATCTGTCTCCAGAATGCTGGATATCTGAATGTTTCAAAGGCGGACGTGAAAATAGCATGCTTTGGCGCCGCTGAACCGATTGCTTCTAAATCAACAATATCAAATTCAAAAACGAATGATTTGCTGACTTCAATGTATGCCAAGAATGCTCACAGCTTCCTTCCAGTATGGGTTAGCCATTTGTTGGATCTTCGTGGCCCATCCGCAACGGTGTATTCCGCTTGTTCGTCAACCCTGGCAGCCATCCAAGTCGGTATCCAAACCCTTCAAAGCACAGATGTCAGTGCTTGTTTGATTGTAGCGGCAAGCGTGCCACCTCCTGCGGCCAATTTCTCCGAGACTTCTGGCATCGCCGTCGCTTCTGAGAATTGTTGCCGCCCCTTTGACAAACACGCTGATGGCCTTGTTCCAGGCGCGGCTGTCGGTGCCATTCTGCTCAAACGTGCTACAGCAGCTGCCAAAGATGGTGACGTAATGCATGCTGTCATCAAAGGTGTTCAAATGTCAAATGACGGTTTCGCAAAGGCCAATTTCATGGCCCCAGGAATGGAGGGTCAACTTTCAGCAATGCAAGTTGCACAGCGCTTCGGACTGGTGGATTATGTTGAATGTCATGCGACTGGAACGGCTGTCGGTGATAAGCTTGAACTTGCCGCGATGGAAGCAGCTTATAATCATCAGACGGATAAAATAGCCATCGGTTCTGTGAAAGCAAATGTTGGACATTGTTTTGCCGCAGCAGGTATGACAAGCATTTTCAAGGTTTTGGGTATCTTCGAAAGGGCAGAACTACCGAGACAAATGAATCTGGTGGATGTCATCGACGAAGTGAAAGAATCGACAAAGTTTACTATTGTCAAGAAACGTCAGAAACTGAAACACGGCCACGTTGTAAGAGCAGCCATCCATGCATTCGGGATCGGCGGCACTGATGGCTGCCTCGTCATTGAATCTGACATTCGTAAGCCATTAGATCCATCATGGAAGCCATCATCGGCAGAAATTGCATTCTTCTTTGCGCCTCAGGGGATTCAATACGCAAACATGCTGACCCCGATTGATCTCGCTGCAATGCCATCGGCCAAACTCGTTTATGACCATCTGATCAATGCAGCTTCGCATACATTCAGTCTTGATTTTGCTGAAGTCATGGCATCTGCTGACCTCATTGAAGAACCGGAATATGCACAAGTAGCCTTATTCATTGTGCTTGTGACCATATCTCATGCACTCACCGCCGCTGGCATCCATGCATCCGTTGCCTTGGGGCACTCCCTCGGTGAATACGCTGCTCTCTGCTTCTCCGGAGCCATTCCGCCGGCCGATACCATCAGACTGCTAGCCATCCGATCCAAAATGATGGCATCGACTGCACCTGCCAAAATGCTCTCCTTTAAGCTTAAACCAACAAAAAGCATTCAAATACCGAAAACAGTCGAAATCTCCGCCTATTTAAGCCGCACCGTCAAAGTTGCCGTCGGATCGCCACCGGCAATGGACGCCTTTGCCGATTACCTAACATCAGAGAAGATCGAGTTTCGTTGGCTCCGAACTTCTAGGGGGTTCCATTCCAGCATGATGAACCCTGTTGTGCCAAAGTTTCAAAAAGAAGCTGCTAAGTTTGATAACCATTTTGCATCGACAAGGATTCCAGTCATTTCCAATCGCGACGGAGCTGTATTTGATGAGGGCAAGATGACCTCAATGTCGTCGTATTTGGGGAACCATCTCCGCGACCCGGTCAGAATCGATAAAAGCTTAGATACATTGTTGGCCGAATTTCCGAAAGTGAAAGTTATTGTCGATATTGGACCACCTGGAATGCTAGCGAATTTGCTGCTTCAGCGTGGACGAAAGGACATCCGGGTAATTCGGACGTTGCCGACGAAAGGTGAAGCTGAAAAGTTACATCCGAGGAAGACACCGGTCATATTTAAAGTTATCGATGAATTAAAGATTTTGAACGTTATAACTAGTGCCGATCAAATAGATGTCGGTAGACTCATGGAAAATCTACGCAATACCACTTTACACACCCAAAGTTCATCTTTGACTCCGAAAATTGCCGTCTTCTGGTCAGATGCCCTCGGTACCGTCGAAGCAGATTCTGTTTCACCGAGCACGGACTTCTTTGCTCTCGGCGGAAACTCACTCAGCGCTGTTCAGCTTTGTTGGAGAATTGAAGAAGAGCTGAACTTGTCAGTCCCGGTGACCGTTCTTATTGATAATCCCACTTTTGGTTCCTTCTGCACAGCCATTTCCAAAATAGATGCTCCATCTACAACGCTTGTTGCTCCAATTGTGCTCCTGCCTTTCAAGGAAAACGCTGAATATCCATTGTCACCAGCACAAGAGCAAATGTTTATGTTATACCATTTAGAGCGTGGCACCGAGTACAACATTGTCTTCAGCATCCGACTGCAGCCTCTACCTGGAAAAGATTTCCAACCGAATGTTGCAACGAGAACAATTAATGAACTAATTAAACGTCAAGCAAGTCTGCGATCTGTGTTCTTCCGGAATCCAGACGGAATTGCATGCCAGAAAGTACTGCCGATGGACAAGGTACCTGGATTGACGTTCACCAAAGTCAATTCCGACGGTTTTAAAAAAGCTGTCGAAACCGAAAAAAATCGAAAGTTTGATCTCGCAAAACAGGCCTTTTTCATTAAAGGATTTCACCTATCTAATAACGAGGTTGCAATTATTGCCAGTCAACATCACATAATCACCGACGGCTGGTCAATGACCATCTTTGCGAAAGAGTTTTCGGAGCTGTATTCAACTTTCGCATCCGAACCAGGCGAATTGACACCCACCAATGCTTTGCAATATTGCCAACTGTCATCGAGACTTGAAAGCTTGTCAAACAACGTCGACATTCCAAAGTTTGCAGAGACTTTGGCACAGTTTGAAGCGAGTGAACTTCCAACAAGTTACAATCACGAAGACCACGGCCATGCGGCAGTTTCTCGTATCATTGATTTGAAACTGCTTTTAAAAAGAGCATCCATGTATTCAACGACGCCGTCGATGATAGCTTTAACGGCATTTGCTCAAACTCTGGCCATTTGGACAGAGCATCAACAAATTGACTGTCTTCTGTTTGGCGTAGCTTCTTCTGGTCGAATTGTTCCAGAAGCGCGAAACCTGATTGGTTACTTCTTAAACAATCTTATCTTTGCTATTTTCAAAAAGTCAAATCTGTTCACCTGCATTTCCGACGCAATTGCTTTGATCAAAGCGGCACTCACTCAAGCACAACGCTATGAGGCCGTTCCATACCACCGCATCGTGGCCGAAGTTCGAAAACACTCTCATCGGTCAAATACTGCCGACCTGTTCAAAATATACTTCAATTATAGACATTCATTGGACTTTCCTACCGTTGAAATACCAGGCGTCGCTGCGAAGGTGATTCAGGAAACAAGCAATCGCGTTTTTGACTTGGCCGTAACGCTGGACGAAGTAGGAGATGAGAAGCTGCAGATAACGGCAGACTACAACAAACAAATTTACAATGACGACATAATCCATGGATTTTTGAATGATTTTGTCAAACAAATAGAAACATTCACGGATGACATGAATGGGAACCTCTGTAGATTGTCTTCGCCGTCAGGGGCAGAATGTTTGGAAAACAATAAGTTTTTTAGAGATACCGTTGCCACAGTCACTGCCAACATCGCTGAAGCTTATTCCCACCGAATCGCATTGATGAGGCCTGATGGAGTTACAGTTACTTACGCAAAGTTGGTAGAGACGGCACAAATACGCGCTGACGCAATTAAAATTATGTTTGCTAACAAGATTGGTCGTAACTTATCAGAAGACGACATCATTCCGCTGATCATGGATTTCAATAGTCATCCGGAATGGTTTTTGGCTGTCATGTTTGCCGGAACTTGTTATGCTCCAATTGATTCAAGTTACCTAATTGGCTACATTGAAGAGCTGATAAAAACTATTGGTGCCGAGTTCTGCATAGTTTCAGAGGACTGTGTATTCCGAAGTGCAGATTCTGTCACAACAACCGCCATCGATGCGACTGCTTCAAAAAGTCAATTGCGCTGGAATCCGTCAACAAACTCACATGCCCGGATGTACGTACTCTTTACCAGTGGCTCAACAGGGACCCCAAAGGCCGTTCAAATTACTCACCACAACGTGCTAACCTTTTTGAAGTCAGCCACTAGGCAACTCTTTGTATCGCCATTATCCGTCATTGCCCACAGCGTCAACACCGTCTTCGATGTCAGTGTCTTCAACATTTTCGCGGCTTGGACAACTGGGGCCACGTTGCGACAGTTTCCATCAATTCGTAAAACAGCCACCGACTTAGATGTAGGCGTGAGCCATCTGTTTCTGACGTCAGCTGTGTTCAATACCCTGGGTGAAAGTAGTTTGGAACGGTTGGCCCGTCACCAGACTCTGGAATACTTGATTGTCGGTGGAGAGACACCAGATTCCATGTCCCTTGAAAAGATTCTCCAATTCAGACGCAATTCTCTGCCGAAGTTAGTGCAAATCTACGGCCCAACAGAAGCAACTGTGTGGGTGACTACGGAAGAAATCAAAAACAGTGATGGAAGTATAATTGGCACCCCAAACGCCAACGTTGAAATCTTCTTGACGGCCGTGAGCAGTATCGTTATGATCCCAAAAAGCAGCGGTGCCGTTGGTGAAATTTGCATTGCAGGTGATCAGCTGGCCAGTGCGTATTTTGGCAAAAAAGGCGATGGATTTAAGACGCTGCAAATTCATGGAAAGCATATCAAGGTGTTTGCAACAGGCGATCTTGCTCGATGGATGCCCGATGGCAGCTTGAAGTTTATTGGAAGGGGAAACGATGGCTTTGTGAAACGAAATGGCATGCGTATTGACTTGAAAATGATCGAAAATGGTATCAAACGGAACTTCTTGACCGTCATTGATTCCTGTGTTTTGCTGGTTGATAGCAAACTTGTTGGTTTTGTGACCACTGTAACTGCGACTGATCTGCGACCGTGGAAAGAGGTGCCGGCGCTGAACTTGCCCTTGGATTTCACGCCCGAGGTATTGCTTGAGCTGAAAGAGCTTCCAGTCACAAAAGCTGGCAAGCGAGATAACCGCCAACTAGCTGAACTTGCAAAAAAGTGGATTAAAGAATCATCAGTGCCATCCAGAACTACAAACAGTACGTTCAAAACGGAAAAGTCAATTAAACTTGCATCAATCTGGTCAAACATTCTTAAAATTCCCAGTCTGAACAATATTACGATGGAATCAGACTTTTTTGCTTTTGGCGGCACATCAATTGACTTGTTCCAACTGCAACAACAAATCGAATCTGAATTTGACCACCGACTGGACATTGATAAACTGCACAAATTGCCCAAATTTAGCAATCAATTGGCATTGCTGACATCCAAAAAGCCTCCTCCAAAAACTCAACAGCATGCTCATGTCGTCGAAATCCGACGATCAACGAGTCCAATTGCATCCGTTTACTGTTTACACGCAATTGGCGGAACTGTCTACCCCTTTTACACGTTGGATGCAGTCATCCAAGAAGGTTACAATATTTACGGAGTGCCATTTGATATCAGTTATCCGGCTGAAAGTTTGTATGGGCTGGCTACGTTTTATGCTGATACCGTGAGTTTTTTTCCGGTTCTGTATCAATACACGAATCACGCGATTGCAGATATCATCCCATGCAGCCAGGTTGCCGCTGGCACTTGTTGGACATTCCCTTGGGGGCTCCTTGGCCCATATCATAGCACACATTTTGTTGGAAAGAAACGAGATTGCCGACTTTGAAAACACTGTCAATGTGGTCATGTTCGATGCATGGTGCCTCGGAATTGGTGAATTGAACTTGTCCCTTGTCAAAGAATACTTGGAATCTCAGTTCAAACATATCGGCAACGCAGCCAAATTTGTGTCCCAATCCATGCGGCTTGCCAGCTTCATGCAAAGCCACGAGTTTGAGTTTGATCCTCGGATCAGTGTGAACCTCTTCAAAGCATCAATCCTGACGGCATCGCCGTTGAGAAGAGCTATTATGTCAGTTTATGTCATCCTATTTGGTTGGCGATCGATAAAAAATCCACTTTTCAGGCCAACATTGACGCCCGCCATTGCACGCTCTTTCATCGACAATGGTTGGACCCAATACAGCGCTTCCGTAACGACAATATTGACCCCAGGCGATCACGACGGCCTTTTGAAGGCAGAAAACCTAGCAGCAATCAGGACAACGTTGCAAAAAGTCATTTTAAAGTCGACATTTATGCTTCAGTAAACATTACTGTCGCCAAATTCGTTTGTCATTCCATTATAATAAAAAAATAACCGAGACAAAGTATCAGCAATTAAAAAAACCAAGTTACGACTCAAATAACACGCAGTTCAATTTTTATGTAGCTTTGATGTCAATCTTTGTAAATGCATGTTATTGCAATAAGTGAGATAACATAAAACCATACTTTGGGCGATATACCAGCTTGTTCGAGCTTATAATTTTTGCTGTAAGAAAGGAAAAGTGGGTAGATGACAAATGTGCAACTTTCATTGCAGGGAAGGAAAAGTGGGTTTCGTTGTGGGTGAGGAAAAGTGTGTAGACGTGC
>KB455573.1:189643-201481 GCA_000341325.1 Panagrellus redivivus | reverse complement strand
CTCAGATTGTTTTTCTGGGCGCGGGAGGCACGTAACCTGGAAAGGCACGAGCGGGTGAGAGGGGTGCGTGTACACTTTGCCGAAAGTGAAATTTCACCATGGTGTTTTCTGCAAAATCACACTTTGCCGAAAAAAAAATTTTTTTTTGCTTTTTAATGTTTAAATCGTAGTACGAGCAGCTCTGTGACTTAATAAACCCTTTCCTAATCGTTTTGATCCTTTTTTTTACAAATTTAGTTTGATCATTGACGATAATATTGTGTGGCGGCAACGTGGCGAAAGTTGTCATCCAAACAGTGACAAACGACAGGACAGTTGCGAGGAAAGCTTTGGAAATAGGCCAACTAATGGTGTAAATTGGCTCGGAAGATCGAAGTGGGAAAGTTGCATTACAATGAGCCGTATTTAGAAGCTGTTTGTGGCTCCGATAAACAGGGAAAATCAGCGATGGATTGCGCGGCGACAACACCACAAGCAGCTCCATCAAAAGGGGCAAGTCGGTATTAAGCATCACAAGGATGGCAAGAACGCAACTAGCGACGGCAGCTGAGGATCCATGCCAGGGCCCCTTGTGCTCTCTACCATGTTCCCACATGGGGACATGGATGTCGATAAGACTGGGAAGACGCTTCAATTGCTGCGACAAGACGGCATCTGTTTCGTTTCAACAATCGAGCCGGCGGCATTTATTTATGAAACGATCGAAGAAGTCGAAAGTGTCGAATGATTTAAAAGTTTCAAAGAAAACTTTGTCAACCAAAGCATCAGTACAACAAAAACTTTAAACCAACTTTCTTTACATTTTTCGTTGATAAGATTAAATAAATATTGCTTTACTTTATCAGTTGAAACAAACACCAGATGGCCATCCAAAAAACAAACAACAACAAAAAATATTAGACAACATTTTGTAAATTGTAAAATGGTAAGAAAAAACAAATGTCACACAAAAGAGATCGGCTCCTCTGGCCATAAAGAAACAAAGAAAATTATGAGATGCGTGGGATGAAGGTGGTGAAGGCGCGGCAGGCGGCATCAGTGGAATGAAGGCACCCGTGGATCGGGGCGGCGGAACGCTGCGGGCAGTTTATTGGTTGATGACATTGGTTGGGTGATGCCGGCCTTGGCGTGGAACTTGTCCGGAAGGCCCGAGGTTGAGGCGACGTGGAAGAAGACCCTAAAAAGTGGGGTACTGTAGATGATCAAGAAGGCTGGATGGGGAAAGGTGACTTACTCATGGGCATACTTCATATGGATCGTCTGGAGCTCCGGATACTGGGCCTTGCGCTTGTAGATCATGTGATTTAGCATCCAGGCAAGGGGCTCAATCTCCTCAAGCGTGTAGGTCGTGTACTTGGTCAGGCGAGCATCCCAATCACGACGCTTCATAAGCAGGGCCAGGGGCAAAGCCGCAGCCGCCAGCATGTCATCCTTGACCGTGACAAACTCGTAGAACAGCAGGGACGTCTCGAGGATGTAGCGGGCCAGGGTCAGCGTGTTCATGTCGCTCTTGATGAGACGGCAGAAGCGACAGAGGAAGCGATAGCTCAGCGGTATGCCGAGATCGAAGCCGACCGCCTTGAACAGGATGAGGTCCATACGGATGACTTGCTGCTTCGTGTAAGTGTCATCGTAGAGGTAGTTGATGTCGTCCATGAGGGGGCCAGGCGCTCCTGAAAATGATTCAATCAAACTTTTTCTTCAAAGAAAAAGGCAACTTCAATTCACATCATACTTCGAAGCCAAAAACATAACCGTCCCCCGGATGAGGTGCAAATCGCTGCGAACGGTCTTCTGATTCGTGCGATCTCAGGTAGATGTCCACCACCTTCACGGCAAGATACAATGTCTCGTGATTCAGCTCAAACTGCTCTTGATTGCTGACCATCCAGTTGATCAGGGTCGCGCGCATCGCAGGGTTAATGTTAGTCTGGCGCTCCATGTACTTTCCGATCTTGAACTTGGCATGCGACGGCGGTAATACGTGAAGATCTCGTTAGCGTGTTCGCCCACTTGCAGGGTGTCCTTGCCGCATTCCGCATCGTAAGCATAGTCCAGACATGGATCCACACGGGCCGGCGATGACGGCTCCACGTTCTCGCTGTTTTCGGCGATGACCGATATGGCGCGATTGGTCGCTCCATCACGGGCCTTTAGAGCGGTAGGCTTCTTCGTCGAATCCAGGATGACATTTGAGAAGACCTGATTGTCAAAACATGATGAAAACAAGGTCAATAGGGGTAAATTCATCATGCAAATCACCAACCATACTGATGTCATTCGTGGCACCCCGCCTGTGGCTCTGTGGCATCGACTTCCGGCTTGGTAGCACCGTTGACCCATGTTGCGCGGCCGAATGGCCGCCGCTGTTGGGGTTGCATTCTCGTTGTTCTTGTTTCGGTGACGCAGCATCATCTTGGCAAAAGGGGGCTTCTGTAAATTGGGTACGGACAGGCACGAGCAGAGGAGGAAGTGCTTCTGGAAGTGTTTAGGCCGGTGGAGATATCTGAAAGTCTGGATTGGATGGAAGGATCGGGGGAAATTATAAAATGGGGCGAAATGTACGCGGAAAATGCTGATTTTCACGGAGATGGGGGTCAGGGCCTGAGGAATCCGATGGAATAGTCAGAAATGAGGAAAGGAAAAAGTTGAGGCGGTGAAAAGCTGGCAAATTATTGCTTTCACCGTCTTCGAACAGCCAATCGACAGTCTTGACGTTGATGTTCTTCGAGCAGTAGTAGTCTGCTGTTCCCTTCGACGCGAACAGATCGAAACAGACAGAATGTCGACAATTTCCCGAAGCCAGTGACGAGAAGACCCTCAAAATAGACTTCCAAATGGAGAACAATCCGATTTGGCTACACGTCGGTCAAACATGAATAATCGAAGGCCTTGACGAGTTTGTCCATAATGGCACAGGTTGCGGTGCCGATGAAGTCGAAGTCGAGTGTCTTCCACACAAGAAATGAAAAATCGGGACGCACGGAGATTGCATTTACTGACTGTTCCAAAGTGCGGCTGAACTAGAAGCGATCTTCGCGCTATCAATCTTCTCGGGCGTTCCAAAGATTTTGATGGGAACATCGCATTTCGAGTGAGCCAGAGTCATTGCGATGTTGTTCGGGGCCTGACCACCAAAACCAAGGATGACACCAAGCGGGCGCTCGAATGCATAGATGGCAACGACGGATTCGAGGCTGATTTCCTTGAAGTAGAGCTTTTCGCAGATGTCGTAATCGGTGGAGAAGGTCTGGTGATTGCAGTTGATCATGATGGCCGAGTATTCGAGCGAAGCAGCTGCCACAGCAGGCATCAAATTCGACGGATGATCCGGTACGGTAGACACCGGACCCGAGGACGGCGGCGCTGTTTTTCTAAAAAAACTAATAAAATGTCAACTTTTAAGGAAAAATCTCATCAGTTGACTTATCCCAGTAGCTTGAACATCGTGATGTGATCTATTGTATGTCAAATACAGTTTTCACTGACCTGGAAGTCAAATGACGTCGGATCTCATTGGTTTCTGAATGTACATGAACGTGCTCTGAACAACTAGACCACAATCGGAAAAGGTTTGACGTTACCACTGATATGGATGAATACTGTGCAATCGGTATAACGGGTCGTTTGGAAACCCTAACATGCATTTGGACGATGGGGATTGAAGTCGGTGGCCAAGAGGCGGGGTGAGGTCTGAAAACAGAATGACGTTGAGTTAATCAATAGTGAAGAAGATTGAGAAACCATAGAAATCAAAATTACGATTCTTCTTAACACCACCAAAGGCGTGTTTCCTGATCATCGATGGCATTCCATCTTAAACACGGAGGTAAGTGAAACTTCTTTGACATCAGTGTAGGTTTCGTCGTCTTGGATAAGGACATGATTATCAAACGTGAAGGTCAGAATGATCGTTGGCGTGAGATACATTTCAAAATAGGACAGTTCCTACGATAAATTCGATTCTTTTGCTGAAATAAAAAGTGCGGCAAAGATATAACTGAACTAACCACAATGTATTCAGAGGAATCCAAAAACAACTTTGTCGGTTGCCATTGGAAGCTTTCATTCCGGTAAGAGCTGTATTCGGGTTCAACGCTCTGCTCGGGTTCAGCATGATCAAGGGCATGTCGAGCTGCTTCGGTACATAATTACGTTTTGCATTCATGGCAGCGGCCAAGTTGTCGCGTTCACCAGCATTCCAAAGTCGATTCAGGTTTTCGGTGCCGAGATCGATCGTGTCTCCATCGTCGTAAAACATTGGTGGCGGTGCGCATTTAAACGACTTCACTGGTGCCCGGTTGTATTGAGATCAAGTGATGAGCCAATCTGGACATTCTTCCTTCTTCCATGTGGACCAAACTCTCTTGCATCTGTTTTCTAGAACCAAAACTGTTTGGACAAGTATAGGCAAATAGTTAACAAACCTTGACAAATTCACTGAAATGTTGGTTCCGCGGGAAAGTATCCTGCAAAAGCTCGTAACACTTGTCATTGGCATCGTTGGTGTACTTGCATTGGTCATCGGTAAGAGCCAGAGAACGACTGAAAGTGCTTATCATCGAATAAATACAGCAAAAAGTGAAACTCATTCTCGGAATTTGTCGTCGGATTGCAAATAATTCGTAGTAATCAAGCATTGGACGAAGAAAAATCGCCGGAATTGAGGATTAGCGAACTGTAGATGCAACAACTTTTGAGTTGTCTGTAATTTCGCAAAACACATCGGGCTGGCCAAGTTCTTCAACTTCCATTGCTGTTGGCTTGCTAGAAGCGTTACACGACGTCTGGATCAGGAAAGTATCTCGGGGGTTCTGAAATTAGGCATTCTTAAAGGCAAATCACCAAACGCGTAATTGAAAAGAAGACGAAAAATGAGCAAACACGAGGTGGCAAAAAAACATATCACAAAGTGTTGTGTTCCCATTTTTGAAAGACTTCACTGAATGATGGTAGGGTGGTTGCAGTGGCGCAAATGACAGCGTGCGCACTTTAGCGTCCAATAACGAATTCACTTTACGCGGGTTACTTCGAAGTAGGGAGAGTTCACGTTCTGTATTTTCAATCACAATGAAGCCTATAATTGATTGGACGAATGAGGACGTTTTACGGGAGTTGGATGGTTACCTCGATTATGAACACCTTCCTAAAAGCCGCAAACCACCTATAGTTCCACGTACTGCAGAGGAATTGCGCCTTAAGATTTCGGCCATCACAAACAAAGTCGTAAACCGCGGATCCATCTCCAAGCAAATTGTCAAACGCCGAATTGAACGAGCTCAACAGCAAAACCCGACAAATTCTGTAAACGTACGTTCATTTATCAGTAAAAGTTACATGAATAACCATTTTGTTTTACAGGTGCTGAAGCAACTTCAAAAGCGCAGACGTATTGTCGAAGATGAAAGTGATGCAGTTTTGACAGCGAAAAGGGTAAGAGGTTTTACAAATTTATGCGAAAAAACGTACCTTTTTGTTAAGTCCCATCACGAACTGCCCTCCGGCGTCATCGATCTCACAGAACAGCCCTCTCGCGTCAACGATCTCACCAAACAGCCCTCCGGCATCAACGACCTCGATACATTGTCCTCTGGCGTCAACGATCTCACCAAACAGCCCTCCGGCATCAACGATCTCACCAAACAGCCCTCCGGCATCAACGACCTCGATACATTGTCCTCTGGCGTCAACGATCTCACCAAACAGCCCTCCGGCATCAACGACCTCGATACATTGTCCTCTAGCGTCAACGATCTCACCGAACAGTACTCTGGCATCAACGATCTCTCAGCAAATGAACTTGATGTAAGTCTACAAAGTAGCATGGTTATCTTACCTTATTCAAAATAATATTTTCAGCATGATGAAGTTTCTGAAGTGCACCACGAATCCGTTGAAAACGTCGGCAGTTGTATTACTAAAACTGATTCAAGTTTTTCGGAGCAACAAATTGGCGTTGACATTTCTGGCGACATCGAAACTGGCGTTCATCCTGACTTTCTGTCCCCGTCGGAGCAAAGAGATTTATCGACGAAAACTGTAGATTCTTCTGAGCACTCCGAACAAGAGCGACTTGAAACTGAAAAACCCAAGTTGGTTAAAAGCGGAGGGAAGAGCGGAAAGCACAAGATACAAAAGCAAAAAAGGAATCCAAAGACTGAAGTGGTAAGACAATTCAATTCACAATGACACCTCAAACCACTTTATTGTACTATTTCAGCAGTATTACCGCTCTTTGAACTCACGTCTGAAGGCAAACTTGATTGTTGTCCCTGAAAACGAAGGGTTTGTGCGACTGTATACCATTCGAGATACAAAGAAGGGATCGGCATATGCACGTTGTGTCAGTTGTCACTCCACGGGCATTCTCAAAGAAGCAACCGGCAAATTCTGCATCGATGAGCACACCGAAAGTTGCAATCCAACTTCATTGACTGAGTTTAACGGCCAAAAATGTACCCGAGAAGCGCGTAACAAAGCTCTCCATGGCGAGCGAATTGGCGATGCACATTGGAAAGGTAAAAATTTGAGTACATTTAACATCCAACTAACCTGTTATTGTTAAAGGATTTGCGGAAGCCAACGATGAAGATGCGGCCTTGTTCTATCCAGAGTACTTCGAACAAAAAACTCAGTTATCAAGATGGAGCAAAAAGTGCTATGCCCAAGAGGACTTCTCGAACCTGCAAAACGGCCAAGCATGGAAACGTTCTTCGTCAACCAACACAGAAGTATACATGACAGATACGGCCGCAAAGGCACTAGCTTCATGTGAGGTCGCAGTCGCCGATGCAACATTTGAAATCTGCCCTCAGGGCTTCAGTCAAGTAGGATATTAACCTGAAAATAAGTCAATTAAACATGAATCTTTTAGGTTTTTACAATTCACGGACTGATTAAAAGTGCAGATGGGCTGGAAGAATACAACAACCTTATGTTCGCACTGATGAAAGGCAAGTCCGAAGCGGCTTATCGTGAGGTCGCCGACACCATTAACGGTATTTTCGATTCGTTGAACCTGGAATGTCAAATTAACCGGCTACATACGGACTTTGAAATGGTAAGCAATAAAACTGTAAAAAACATTGTTAAAATTACCTTTTTTAGGCTGAACAAAATGCCATGGCCGAAATCGTGGGCGAAGATCATGTATATGGTTGTCTCTTTCACTTCACGAAGGCTGTTCTGCAAAAAATTGGAGAATTAAAACTGTATCCATACTACCGTCTAAAGGTCAATGGAAAGTATGCTCCTGAATACATGCCTATTCGCATTTACGTGCGTTGCTTGTTGGCACTTCCATGCCTTCCCAAGGCTGATGCTCAACGTCTTTGGAGAATCTTGAAAACTCCACCTCCACCTCCAAATGGCGACATCGTTTGGCCAACTAAGCAGCTGAAACGTCTTGTACGCTACTACAGACGTACCTGGATCAACCGAAAAGGCAACACCTGGACATTTTGGAAACTGGGGCGAGTCCGTAACACCAACGCGGCCGAGTCCTTCCATTCTGCTCAATCGAAGACGTCCTGTACGAAGCCGAGCTTAAACGCCTTCCTGAGCCAAAGACGAACGCTAGCGACAGCTGTCGACCTCCGCTTGGTGAAGCTGCAAAAGCCAAAAGTACGTGTCAAGCCGCAAAACTTACGTTACAAGAGAATCCAGAAGGCCGTTGAAGCTCTGGAATTGGAGTACGAACAGGCTCGACAGGAATGTCTTGGTGATCGTGAATTAGCCATTCTTATGATTCGGTTCACGCGGCGAATCTCGTATACTTTACACGACATTGCCAACAAGTCTGGCAAGACAGTGAAGGACTCCAGGAAGAAGAAGGACCTAGCTGCTGCTTTTGAAACCTCATCAGTTTGGAAGAACATTGCCGGTATCGATAACAATTCGTCGGTATTCATGGATGAAACCCTGCAACAGGAAGAGATGAACGATTACTCACTTATTGATGATGGCGATTCGGACATCTGCGGCCACATGATGGACGAAGAAGTGAATGATGATGCTGTTGCGCAGCCGGCACCGATGCCGAAATCTGAAGATGCAACTGATGAGGCGAAGACAGAACAATCACACATCTTTGAAGCTTCTGAAGATTCCGTCATGTCGACTTCGGCAACTTCCTCGTCCCATACTTTTGAACTTCAAGATTCTGATGATTCTGACGGCTCTGACGATTCTGACGACTCGGACGATTCTGCCGACTTTTCGATTCCGGCGACTTCATCATCCCATCCACTTGAACTTCAACTTTCCAACGATTCTGGCGAATTTGCAATTCCAGCGACCTCTTCATCTCATTCACTTCAACTCCTCGACGCTTCTTCATACGAGCCTTCGAAAGTCCCGGCGGATAAATCGATCAAGGAAACCGATGATAAGATTGTCTGCATTTCACCACCCACAATCCGATTGATCGAGCTTGCTGCAAAGTATAAGTGGACGTTTGAGGACAATCCAAACGCATGGATGATCGAGGACAACCCAAACCGATGGACAATCGAAGATTTGCAGCGGCTCAAACCAGTAAAGAATCGGGATGTGAAACCGGATGGCAATTGTGGCTTCCGAGCTTTGAGTTTCGTTCTGACAGGCAGTGAGGACAACCATAAAAAGTTGCGGAAGGATATTACCTCTGCAATTTTGAACGATAAACTCGAATCTGCATACTACCGATGTTTTGGTCGGAAGAAAATTCAAGCAATTGCCGCAATCAAACAGTATCCGGCACGATCGGCTTCCGATATTCCTCGCTGGATGACGACTGAAGAGCTTGTAGCTGCTGCCATCTTGTTCAACTTGAACATCATCGTTTATACTGGCAATAGCTGGCAGCCCAACAACCAAAACTTCTGCTTGAGTGGGCAGTTATTTCAACTCGTTGACGCGCCGACTGTATTGTTGGACAACTCAAGCAAAACCCATTTCCAAGTGGTACTGGCGGTTCAAGACTGAATTTCATTTGATGATTTCGTGATATTTTTATTATTACTCGCTTGTTTTTGCTAATGTCCTTTGTATCTGAAATTTCCTTCAATTACTTTTTTGCAACTTTGTAATATCTGTTGATTAAAAACTTATCTTTATACTGTCAACTTGGAAGCGGCGTTTGTTTGAGGCGTGTATCTGCAAAGCAACAATCAGTAGAGGCAAAAATAAGAGACATCTGAACAGATTTCATAAAAAGCTGTAGCTAAAAAGCGGGTTCTTCAGTTCCGACACACAAATATATCATGGGACGGAAGGGGATCACGGGATGACTGTCGTAGAACAGTTTTGGGACAGTCACTAGTGAAAAAACACGTAAAAAAATCAACCTCAACAAAAATTTGAATATATTAAAAAGACAATTTCAACACACGAAATGTCCGTTGCACGCACCCATGCCTTATTGTGAAATCTGTGTGTGAGGGTGAGCATATTGAAACGAAAATGTGTTCCGCGCATCACAATGAAAAATAGGCGCACGGGATAATATTATTCTCACGCGTTTCACAATCTAATTAGCAGTGGGCAGAATATACTGATTAATAATACAATAACACATTAAATGCGCATTACATTGTTACCCAATCGACATTTCTAAGTGACCGAGTTCAAGCACGACGAAACTTTAAAACTTAAAGCGGCATCGAATCTATGCAGAAAGACTAAAGAAGCGTTCAAATCTAGAGCGGATTTAACATCAACAAGCTTACAACAAGCAATTACAGAAGAATAATAAAGCTTTGGTGTAGTTTAACGAGGAAATGAAAGCGGAGATTCAGAAGGTCAAAACAAAGCGCGGTCATGACGGTAGTCAAAGTGGTGAATAGGAATTGCGCTGATATGGTTGAAGAAACCTTTACGGAGTAATTTTAAGTTTTTTTGTGTGAATTTAAAAAAAAAGGTCCATAAATTAGTCGGCAGTTTAAATCCTCAAAAAGCAAAACTTACGGTCATCAAAAAGCTCGAAAAGGCATTGTTCGTCGACAAGTCATTCCATCTGGACCGAGTTTTTTTGACGAAAACAATTGCATCGCTGAGCTACGTTACTTAAAAGCCGATGAAACTGTCGAAATCGACCAGGGCACTATCCCTAAGTTCGGCTATGATACTTGGAGGAGTGCATGGGTCGCTTGGCCGGGTCAATTGACTGCGCTCGCATACAATCGGCGGCGAGTTCCGGTGATTGAGCGTATTGGTTTAGTAGTTGAGAATGACATAAAGACGAATTACTGAAAACCCTTACATTACAGACTTCAGTTCATAAAACAGAAAGTTAAACAAACTCACTTCCAAACATTTATAAAATTTGCTGAAACAAACAATAACCTTCACAGTCCGATACCATACACAATGCCAATCAAGGGACAAAGTACTGTCAGTTGGCGGTTTCCGGTTCTTCGATGAAACTGGAGTAATCCTAGCGTTAATGTTCTGCATCATGTGGAACCGCTCTGGATACGGAAAATCGCACCTGCAGTTACAACCCGCCCCTGGATACATGGTAACAGAGCGTTGCTCTGACTGAAAGAGGACGTCAGATAGCTCCAAAATTCCCCCAGCTAATTCATAACATCGACAAAACTAGCACGTGGGTTGAAAGCATTATCGGACTCATCATAGGCAATCAAAATCAGCGCGCCACAGCATTCTTCTTCGTTCATTTCGTATTCCCGACGCTGAAGGAGTTGCTGTTGACAGAAGATAGCGTGGCTGCGACGAAGTTATAGAAGCGTCATTCATCATCGCAGAGCCCCAGCAAGATAGAACAGCCGCCGCGAGTCAGGGTGCAGGAAGAGTCATGATAGCGATTGACGACACCCTCCACAACGCGTTTAAATGCACTTGAGCAAGGCTTTACGAATCCGAACGTATTCCGCTTCACATTCCAAGATAATCTCAAGCGCGATGCAGGGCTATCATTTTGTCTGCGACGGCATTATACTTGTCTAGAAGCTCGGTGATCGACTGCATAGAACCACAGATTGTATAATTATATATAAATCCACCCTCAAAAACCGACCTCCATGCAATCAGCTTCTCGAATCTGTAAACATGTTTATTGTGATTGACCTTTAAATCGCGCTGTATCCGTGTCCTCACTCAGGAGCAAACAGTAAATTTCCATATTTTTGAATATCGACCTTATTGTCGGGTATACGTAGGAGTTTGTAATCCTATTGCACTGAACGCAAAAAATTTGAAATCCTAGGCAATCATTTTGACAGTGTTGCGCAGTTAAGAAAATGCTTTGCATTTAACACGGAAATTTTATTTGTTTGCAGCGGTGTTGAAGGGCTTTTTTCCAGTCTTCGGCCAGGTTGCAAATATGTTCCCCATTATCTTCCAGTTCTGTTATGTTACAGACACTAAAAAGCAGTACCTGATCTGTAATTGACCCTCGGGCATCGTTTGATCTGCATCGAAAACGGTCAAGACTTAGAACAGGACGTGCATGTGAACGTCCGGACTTTGACGTGATTTCGAAGAGTTCAGGAGGGTCAGATTCATTTTCCGGATGCTATATTTGCTTTGGGAGGCTGGGCATGGTATTCCTTTAACGTTGATGCAGCAGACTTTTAAATTTTGTCGTAATCAATATCGCCGAAAATGAAGTCATACATCCAGGATTCAACATCATTGGCATCACCCCGGGCTGTTGATGCCTGAAGGCGCTATAAAACCGCTGACATGCCCTTGTCACAAGTTTTTATCATATTATTACGTGTGTATTTACTTTTTACTCTTTTTTTACAGTTTTTAATTATTACTATCATGTTGCATAAGTTTCATTGACAATCTGTTTTACTTTTATACGCTGTTATGTGATATGGCTGACGGGTA
>KB455573.1:152741-166480 GCA_000341325.1 Panagrellus redivivus | reverse complement strand
AACTTCCACTGCACCTTATTTAAGTCCAATTGGCAAAAACTGCACAATGCTTTATCAAACTTTTGTTGTTGTCCGACTGATTAAAAGCCACCAGTAAGGTATAAACAATATTATTGAGAATCAAAAAGAGGTAAACAATCAAATTTTTGTTATCCGACAGTTGTGATGTTGACTTTTTTGAAGATAGACAACAATAGTTTATCACAATTTTGGTGTTTTGACGTTGACTGATAAACTTTTGCAGTTTTATGCGCTTGGTGTCTACGAAAACTTGAAATTTTTTGTCACGAGCAGCGTGGCGCAGAGGAAGCGCGCGAGGCCCATAACCTCGAGGTCGGTGGATCGAAACCACTCGCTGCTATTGTTTTTTTCCTTATCAATTAAATAAATTTTTGAGTAAGAATAATTTTTTTAATTCGCTTCAGTCAAAACAGTGACAACACAAATGCACTTTTATGGTAACACGAAGAAACACGATGATTTTTGAGCTCATATATTTATGGGTTCCTTATCTTTCAGCGGCATCTTGCAACAAAGTCACATGTTGCGTCATTGTCGGCTCGATTTATCGTAAACGCACATGGCCACCACGCCCGCTCAAAGTGATTAAAACACCTACCACGAGGAGTAATATCACCTGGGTAAAGGACACTCAAACCCGGTGTGCCTTTTACAACTTGTAGCGTCTCGTATTTGACTGATTGTTCGATGGACACTCACAACTCGTGATGCCGGTGCCAAGCGAGAGTTCGTACATCGCCTGTTTGTGTAGCTATCAGATTCAAGCTACACCAACTGACCCTTGATCGCTCCGCCCATCTGTCATCGAAACACGTTTGTTTGTGCATTCAGCGCAGAAATACACAAAAAATGATAGGTTTGGAGGCTTATCAAAGGTACAAAATACAACATTGTTATGCAGCACATCGAGCAAAAAGTGGTCACGTTGGTACGGGATGGGGGCAACGTGGGTAGTTATCAGGTATAAAAGGAAAAGATGCAATTGAAATGGGTCTAATGTCGACGATGGGTGCAACCTCGGCAGTAGTTTTGCTTCTGGTGCTCTTACATTGTGCATTTAGCATTGCAAAAGATGCCTTTGTAGAAACACCACTTGGTCCAGTGCAGGGATTCAAATATGTTACCCCAGATGGCACTGATACGGAGATTTTCTTGGGTTTGCCGTTCGCGGAGCCGCCAGTTGATGAACATCGGTTTGAGGTGGGACCATCACTGTGAATTTATTTAAATGTAAAGTCAATGATTTTAGAAAACAGCCCCTGTAAAACCGTGGAAAGACACCCTTTCCGCGGACAAGTTCGGACCCCATTGCGCCACTCACAACCCTATTTTCTTTCCTGGAGAAGAAGACTGTCTATACTTGAACATTTTTAAACCGAAAGAACCGTCCAATGATGCCAACGGCTACCCAGTGCTCATATGGATCCATGGAGGTGCATATGTTTTCGGTGGCACGGAATTTTACGGCTATGAGAACATCACTAACAATTTCGTCGCAAAGGGTGTGATCGTCGCTTCTATCACATACCGACTGGGTCCATTTGGCTTCTTCTCGAGCGGCGATGACAGACTTCCGGGAAATCTTGGGCTCTGGGATCAACGCGAAGCTATTTTGTTCCTGAGGAAGGTGCTTCCGAGCTTTGGTGGTGATATTGATCGGATTACGTTGATGGGTCACAGTGCTGGTAGCGGAAGTGTTTCGTGGTTGTCAGCGAGTCCGCAATCTAATGGTTAGTTTAAAGCCGTGAAAAAAATACATTAAAAAGTTGATTTTAGAGTTGTTCGCTCAGGCAATTGAAATGTCCGGAAGCGTTTTCGCACACTGGTCAAGCACTGATGAAGTCTTAGATTGGTCTAGGGATGTAGCCAAGGCTGCTGGATGCGATTATCAGGGTTCTGACTTGAAGAAGTGTTTGAAGGATTCGCATTTGGACCTGTTCCATGCTCTTGGAAAGAATTGGGTATGTCTGGACACAAAAGTAGTCTTTTGTATGTAGAAAGTTTACCTTTTAGCCACCATTCCGAACTGGCGAAACCTTCGCATACTTCAACCCTCGTGTTGACGGAGAGTTCTTCGGAGCTGATTCCTTTGAACACGCATTCGAACATGCTCCGCCGAAGCCGACTCTTTTTGGTCTCACCACACAGGAGGGATTACTATGGAGTTAGTTCTGACTTTATACGAACCTTATTAGTTCAAATTTAACATTTAAGGCGCCCAACTTCTGCCATTCTTCCCCGAAGACCGCCCCTTCTTCCTGTCGCCCCACAGCGCTAGCCATTACACCCGCCATGATTTGACTACCTACATCCGGCATTTTACTGCCACCGAAGAGAAATTCGGCCGATCTGCACTCGAAATTGCCAATTCCATCATTGAATTCTACACTGCTGGCGAAACTAAGGATTCAGGAAGCGCTTTCTACTTCGAGCGTTACACGCAACTGTTGTCTGACATTCTTTTCGCCCTGCCAGTTTTGCGTGAGCTCAAAGTCAAATCAAACCTCGGTTATCCGACTTATTTATATCTTTATGATCACGACCTCCCGAAAGAAGTCACAAAGTTCACGATTGACGGCACGCCGCATGCCGCCGAATGGAATGCGCTCTTTGGAAAGTTCTTCTTTGGAGAATTTGAATACACTGACACTGATAAGGTCATTCAAGCAAACTTTGTGAACTCCTTGGTTAATTTTGTCAAAACTGGGTATGTTTTTATTCTAATGTGATGATTTATGACGATATTATGGTACTTTTTTCAGAAAGCCAAACACCGGATCACTAGAATTCCCGCAAACATCAGCCAAGGGCTTAGAATACGTCCGTATAAACGCGAATCCACAAGTAGAAAAGTCACTTTTCTCGGAGCGTTATAACTTCTGGCAGTCATTAGGACGCAAATACGGGTATGACTTCAACCTCGGAAGGCGCATGAAGAAAGCTGAACTTCGTCGTAGCGAATTGTAAACTGTAAATTGTTGTTTTTATTGTGCCATAATAATGAACAAATAATGTATGTGTCTATTTTACTTGTAAAGTTCAATAATAAATTCAAAAACTATAAAATGTTTGCCTTTTTCAAAACATGAGGTACGCAGACTCCTTCCAGACGTTCTAAATGACGTTTATTTTGAAACAACATTATTGTTCTTTGTATTTCCCCAGATGAATGTACATTTTCAAGTCATGGATTGTGAGAAAAAGATGTAACAACTAACATCATCAATGATTCGAGCTCCTTTTCGACAAAATGGAAAGTCATATAAATAAGTGAATTTTAACGCAGAATATATCATTCTGTAGCCACTTCGGACTTGTTCAGAGCCTAACCATTAAAATGTTCGCGGTTTCGGGTCTTCTCTATGCGCTTACCTTCGGCATGGCCGTCGCACAATGGTGTAAGTTTGAAATGTTCACTTATTAAATTTTATTTATTATAAAACTATTGTAGATCCCGGCTACCAGCCACCGTATGCCTGGCGTAACTACAATGGTGCAGTACAGCCCATGCCACCAGTTGCGTATTATTCGCCTGCCAATCCGCCGCGCTATCCTCCACAGCTTCCTGTGGTCGTTCCGAAGCCGGAACCTTTGGTGAATCCTGTCGAAGTTCAACTGCAAAAACCCGAACTGAACAACGATGAGGCGGTTGTCGAGCCAAATACGGTGGTTGTTGATGAAACCAACAAGGACGGCGTTCAGAACCACGTCGAATCTGGCTTGACGGACAACAGTGACATCATGGTTGAAGAGCCTTCAGCTCCTTCGAATGATGTGGAAGAGCCATTGGAAAGTGTCCCCGAAGCATCAGCAATTGAAACTGGCAATCTTCCGTCACAGGAAGGTATCGTTGAAAACGATGCGCCGGAAGCTCAACAAAACCCAATTGCGGAGCAGGTCGAGATTAAGGAACCTGAAGGCGGACACCGTACGGACATCAATGATGAACAAGTCGCCGAAGCCGATGAATCATCTGCTACGCTCCCTGTTGTCATTAATGACGTTTCCGTTATCATTGAACCGACTCTGGTGCCACAGGATACCTATGAAACCACGGAAGCACCAGAGTTTGACTCGACGACTTCTGAGACCACAGAGAGCGTCGACTTTGATTGAGTTTGTTTATTAAATTCGGATAATTGTGTTTAAAAATGTTAAAAATAATTTGAATAAAGCTCTTATCAAACATCAGAATCCTCTTTTGGTCTACCGTACCTAGATCCGGTAAAAGAAGACGTCACATCGGTGCCTTCGCAAACTTTGATTGCCTCGCTTCGACAAACTTCCGCTGTCTTTTTTTCTTCAACAACATGGAGCTCCAAACAGTCGCAAAATCCGATTGCCTTTCGATGCTGCAGAGTGGTGATGTTAAGCCAAAGAAGTCGTTCACGCGAGAAGACTTCGAGTTTGGCTCGAAGCTGGGGAAGGGCGGTTTCGGGACGGTGTATTCCGCTCGCGAAAAGAAGAACGCCTTCAACGTTGCAATTAAAATAATATTTAAAGCTGTACTAGTTAATGATCGCCACATGATGCAACTGAAGCGCGAAATCGAGTTGCAACGCAACCTTCTGTAAGTTGGTTTTATCTATCTGTCTCATTTTCATCTCAAAACTGTAACTCACATGCTTTCAGCCATCCGCACATTCTCATCTTCTACGCCTTCTTCGACGACTACGACCACGTCTTCGTCGTCCTCGAGTTGTGCCGTTTCGGATCCCTGTTCAAAGTGCTGAGGAAGAGCAAGACCTTCTCGCCTCACCGTTCGGCATACGTGGTTGATTGTGTGGCCAGCG
Source organism: Panagrellus redivivus (assembly GCA_000341325.1). NCBI lineage: Eukaryota > Metazoa > Nematoda > Chromadorea > Rhabditida > Panagrolaimidae > Panagrellus > Panagrellus redivivus. The sequence goes on along the minus strand of KB455573.1, from coordinate 161,666 downwards.
CTCTTCAGTACTGCCATGATCGTCATGTCATCCATCGAGACATCAAGCCAGACAACATCCTGCTGAATGAGAAGTTTGAGCCGAAGGTGGCCGATTTTGGGTGGGCGGTCAGAGATGAGGATGGGAAGTGAGGAATCTATACTGAATTTAGTAATGTTAAGTGTAAAAACATATCTTTTTTAGTCGTCAAACATTGTGTGGCACTCCCAGCTACCTCTCCCCGGAAATGCTCGACGTCAGCCAGAACCATGCCCACACCTACAAAGTCGATAATTGGGCCTTGGGCGTCGTGTACTACGAGTGCTTGACGGGCCAGAAGCCATTTTGGCATTGGAATCAAGCGGTGACTTTTCGGAACATCAAACAGGGGTTGCTTCGACCGGATGTCAAATTGACGAAAGAGCCTATGGAGATTATTCGAGGGGTATGTTGGGTATTAAACTGAAATTTTACATAAACGGTACTGTTTCAGTTGCTTACGGTTGACAGTAACATGCGTTCTGAGCTTGATGCGATCCGCAATAATGGCTATTTTCGTGCCCAAGTAGCCAAGTACAATGCACGCAGCAACATGTTCGGTGCCCGGAAGTAACTGTCGTCTAGTCTAGTAGGTGGAACTGATGTATCTAGTAGCAATAAAAAGTAATCCAATCACCGTTCAAAATTTGTAGTTACCCACCCTAGACTATAGTCACCCCCAGAAAGTGCACCTTTTCCTTCCCAAAACACAAAAAAAACTAAACTGAATTTCTTCTGTCTATGCCTTTTTTAACTTTTAATTTAAAAGACAGTCAAATCTTTGCAAACCGTTTGTTTTCAAACTCCAAACTTCGTGTCTGAAACCAGCCCAAGGTCATGTGGCATAATCATCGGTTCCGATAGATTATCCTAATCAAACCGCCCTCGAAAACATAATGAAACCGGCTAAAGAAAATAAGTTTCTCCTTGCCCTAGTGACCTTCTGCATCCGTTCCAACATCACAAACTCCAACTTTTTCTACCACCATCGTCGTTATTACGCAAAGGAAGTGTTTTATCTACAACAAAGTTTAAACCTGATGAAATCACAGAACATGTAAAAAAGATACGTATCAATTACCTGCATTTGATTCAAGTCCCGAGACTAATGTATTATGTAGTTAACAGAAAAAGTGTCGTCAACAACAACGTTTTCGGTAAGGTAACAATTAAATTGTCTTGAAAACATGCACAAAACACGTACGTTGCCGTGTTTGTCGGGAATAAACAAGACCTTCCAGATCAAAAATAAGATTTTTAGATGCGATAAATGAGTGACAACATGTGAGGAAATCAACTCAACATGAAAAGAATCACTTTTGTTATTGCCGTTTATTTTTCTTTTTTCTTTATGTGAGGACTATAAAGTTTATGGCTTGTCGGAAGTAGACGGGTGACAAGTTTTTTTGCATTGAAATTTGCGCGGAAGTGATAGCGGTTTGTAGGGTTTTTGAGTACTCGGAAAGAGTCAGGGACGAGTCAGATCAGCGAGTTGAGGTTAGAAAACCGGAAGTTGACGTTGTTCCATGAATAAAAATGAAAATATTTGGACGCATTTTTTTAAGAATTCGAAAAACAGCCAAAAAACAAGTCATACAGTAGGTTTGAACGTCATTGTCGCGCAACGTTCATGCACTTTCAGTTTTTCAAATCACGTACAAAGATATTGTGATCACTGTTTTGGACGAAACTACAAAACCAAGGTCGACTTTACTACAAATTTTTGCCATCTCGCGATAAAAACAGTTTTAAAACACACGTTGCTTTCATAGTTTATTTAATATCATTATGATTTGAAACCTGTCTTGATCTTGATCAACATGTTGTCAGTTTACCTATCAATGACTTTTACAAAGTATCAAAGTCACAACTTTGAGCACTACTACAGTTATGACCGTCCTGTACAGATTCATTCTCTGATCAAACATTGACCACAAACAATAGAGTCTGTCTCCACCCAAGGCGCACCGATTGAAAGAAATTGAATGATCAGACGAGTGTTCTCTTCCTTTTTTGTCAACTTGTGAATTGAATCTACTAAAAATGGGCTGTTTTCGAAGACCCTGAGAGGCGTCACGTCACAAAAAAAGGGGGCAGGGGTTAACCCTTCGAAACTTTGGAACGGTCCGATCGTCTTTAAAACCTTTAAAAGGACAGCTGGCATCTGGGAATGTGTCGTATTTTGGACGTTCTGGGGTTGGTCTGGGTGTGATTCTTGAATACCGGTACCATCAGCCCGGAGATCCTCTGTTCATTGATTAGTGATTAGATGGCGGCGACTGCGTCAATTGACGATAATATTTTTCTCGTTTTCATTGTGTTTTTCGTCTTCATCCTTGCGATTTCTAGAAGTCGTCGTTATGTGAAGCTTTAAAATGTGATGTCAGAAAGATAACGTGTGTCTGATCTGATCTGCTTTGACGAAGAAGCCATCCGATTTGTGATGTGATCACAGCTTTTTCGGTGCCTGCACAGACATCAGTCTACAGGGCTAGCTAATGTAAAAGTGAAAGTAAAACCAAACCGCCCTCTGCCCTCAGGGGCTGTTTCACAAACATCACATGTTGAACTGAACCCCATAGTACATAGCATAGCCTCGCTTCGTCCCAGCTTCATCGCTATGTGCATCTTTTTGCTGCGTGCTTGTCAGACATTTATCGCCTCTGGGTGTATCTCCACCCGATCACGATCAGGTTTGGAGCACCCTCCTCTTTCTTGCAACACTTATAAAACCGCAGATGATCGCTGGGTGTCTCCTGAGGGGCAAGAAGTTGCGTATCCAATGCGTCGATTGCATAATTCAAAGAGCTAACCGCGTGTTTCAACTTTTATGATTCGTTTCATTCATAAAATAATCAAAGTCCATTCCATTACAGCTCAACAATGCATTTCGTGTTGGGACCAATCTGCATAGCTGTGATTCTTGGCTTTGCTGCAGTCGAAGCGAAGAATCCCATTGTGAATACGCACAATGGCCCTGTTATGGGATTCGATTTCTTGACTGATAACGGCCGAATGGCTGAGATTTACCTTGGCATTCCTTTTGCGAAGCCGCCACTTGATGATCTGCGGTTTGAGGTTTGTTGATTTCGACAATGTTTTGATCATAGAAAACATGAAAGTGGTTTTCAGAAGCCCGTCCCAGCCACCAAATGGTCCGGCGTCCTGAATGCAACCAAATTCGCACCGCCCTGTGCCGTCCATGACCCCATCTTTGCCGCGGATTCCTCAGAAGATTGCCTCTACCTGAGCGTTATGCGTCCGAAATGGAAGTCCCGCAACCCCAAGGGCTTCCCCATCCTTGTCTGGATTCACGGAGGATCCTTCCTCATGGGTGGCGCCGAACAATACGGCTACAAAACAGCTGCTGATAACTTCATCCCTCAAGGGGTCATCTTCATCAGCATCCAGTACCGTCTCGGCCCTTGGGGCTTCTTCTCGAGCGGTGATTCTCAAATCCCGGGCAACCTCGGTCTCTGGGATCAGATCATGGCACTTCGAGAAATCCAGAAACTGGCCAAAGATTTCGGAGGTGATGCTTCCAGGGTCACGATCATGGGCCAATCGGCTGGTTCTGGCAGTGTTTCGTGGCTATCGATGGCTCCCGTCGCGAATAACTTGTTCTCTCAAGTGATTGAGCTGAGCGGAAGCGTCTATTCAGCTTGGGTCCGAAGCGATGATGTCATAGCCGAAAGTTTGAAGCTGGCAGAACAGCTTGGATGCCCGAATGGCAAAGACATGAAGAAGTGCCTTAAGAAACTCGATTTGAAATCCTTCCAAAAAACCATGCGTGGAAATTACGGCATCTTCCGGCAAAACATCAATTTTGCCTATTTCAACCCAAGAATGGACGGTGAACTCGTGAAGGCAGCCAATTTCGATGATGCTATTCGAAAGGCGCCGAAGCGGCCTACCATGATGGGGGTTACTAGCCAGGAGAGCCTTCTATGGTGTACGTTTGGGTTTATCGATTGGAAAGAAGGTTTTCATTGATTGTTTTTTAGCATTTGAACACATCGGAATCCTCCCCGAAGACGAAATCTACCACCTTTCCGAGGAAAGGGTCGAAGTCTACTCCCGCGACGATCTGGCCGACTTCATCAGAACCAATATCGCCATTCGGGCGGGCTTCGGGGCCTCCGCCAAATCCGCTGCTGAAGAGATCATCTCGCATTATGCCGATTGTGAAGCACCGAAGAATCCTGACAACATTTTCTACTTTGAGCGCTTCACCCAGCTGTTGAGCGATTTGCAGTTCAACATCCCCATGGTCCGTGAAGCGAGAATGAAAGCCCTAGCAGGGTACCCGGTCTACTTCCAGAAGTATAGCTACCAGAAATCCCGAGAAGTGACAGAATACCCGATCGATGGCAGTCCCCATGGAGCCGAATTGGCACAGCTGTTCAGTGCATTCTTCTATGCCTCTTTCGAAGACACCCCCGATGACCCGATTGTCCGAAACATCCTCGTCGACCGAATCTCTGCTTTCGTCCATCGCGGAAACCCAGCTACAAAGGCTTTAGCTGCGCCAAGAGTGACGAAGACCAACTTCCCGTATGCCGAGATCAATGTGAAGACAAAGATTGGTCATAACCCCTTCTTCAAGAACTACCTCTTCTGGGAGCGTCTTGGCAAGAAGTACGGCTACGACGTCTCCAAGGGAATCAAGATCAAGCGGGTCACCAAGGCACCGCAACCTGTCCGACGAAACATCAAAGCACGTGCCGCCGGGCCTAATGGCATTATCCTGCGGCCTGCGCGTACTGCCGTGTCTAACGGCATCATTCAGCAGCCTGCACGTGCCGCCGGGCCTAATGGCATCATCTTGCGGCCGGCACAAAGCTAAACAACACCCGTATATGGTAATACCATCATCTGATCTCATCATCGCATCAATATTACGCATTTTCACCCTTACAGTGATCAAACTTTTATCGATTTGTCGTTATTTTGCATTAAAAATGAATAAAATAACCTTAACTGATGGCAATTATTAACAGATAGAGATCAATAGGATCAACCAGCTGGACTTCAGTCAGTGATGTCGGGTCCGTTTTGCGCGCGGGGGTTTCATCTAAAAATGGAAAATGTGTTGATTTAGTACGAAACGCCATACGCGACAATAGCCTACGGGGCTTTGATAAAGCCCGCGTAGTTATGCAATACTGCCCCAGGGCCAGGGGGTCTCGTGAATTGCGTTTTTATCAGCTGGAATCCAATCAAAATAAAAACTTACGACGTCGCTGCTTGAACCTTCTTGCGATGAGAACGAGAAACGGGCAGAACGGCTGCTACTGGGCAATTCCGGTTTCACGAAGATCGCGTCATCTTCGGCTGAAAAAAAAGAAAGATACATAGATACAGCCAACGTGATCGTGATTGGGGTGTCGCAATCATGGAGAGTCCGTCCCATTGGAACTGAACTTTCGAGTGTGGATTGCGTAAAAACTTGTTTGGATTCATGGACGGCGTTGAGTTTACTCGTCCAGATTGCAACTCCGATCAAAAGAAACATGTACAACCAACCTTTTCGTCGTTCCGCCGCGGCTAGCTCGCCGTACATGATTCCTTCGGCTTCATCGTTGGAATCGCTGACTGTCATGTCGAAACTGGCCGGGATCATGTACAGGGGAGCGGTTCCGGCCTTGTCGGCTTCGTAGAGGTCGACGTCTTCTTCATCGCTGGACTTCCAGGCCATTTCATCGAGCGGGACAGACACTACGTCCACATCGATGTTTTCCACGGGCGCTCGGACAGGGGCATCGGCATCCTCATCTTCGAGATCGAATTCGCCTTCGAGTTCATCGTGATACACATTGTCTTGAATCTCCTTGAAGTCTGGGGCGAAAGCTGTCATTGTAGTGACGAACCGGCGTCCGAAAACATGGACTTTGCCCTTGGCTACAGTAATGATCTCGGAGCGATACGGGTGCCATTGCAGATCGGTCGGGATATCGCCAACCTTCCCTCGAAGTGGTTGCACGACAGAATGCATCCGAACATCCCAGATGGTTATCTCATGGCAATTGGCTTCGGTCGCGCAGAGGTAGCGAGCATCGTGGGACATGGCTATGAAGAGGTAGTTTCGCTTTGAAACGGCATCTGTGAATTTGGCCTCATGTGGGACGAGATCGCCACACTTGGCATCCTCGAGCAGGGATCGCATTCGGAACAGACGTATGACACGATCGGAAGAGTTGGTCACCATGTAATCGGCCTTTCGGGTCACGTATATCTGGCGGATTTGATGGCTTTGACCGAGTCGGAAGTGCTTGACGTATTGGAAGGTTTCGCTGTCGAAGACGATCAGATGGGACTGAAAACAGTTCAAGACTTCAATAAATAGCAAGTAATGAAGGAAAAACGTACCTTGTTAGTTCCAGCAAGCAAATACTTGCCCTTGGGCGAATACGAAATCGAAGTAATAACATCGGTCGAAATATCCGAAACATGTCTGTACCCATATAAAATCTCTTGCTCTGCTGAATCGGATTTGTCCAACAGTCTCGCGCTGACGACGGGGTTTTCTCGGGAGAAGTTTAGCACGGTTAAAACGTTGTTGTTTCTGGAATTTTGCAAAGTTAAACGTAAATTTATATATAAAAACGCATATAACTCACCTCGGATGGAAAAGAACCACATTATTCGGTGTATGCGTGGAAAAGCTACACAAAGTCCGCTTCTCAACCAAATGATAGACCGAAATGGTTCCATTGTCGGCGCTCGAAGCCACGAGTTTGCCATTGAAGGACCAGTCGATCGAATTGATAGGGTGCCAGTGTTCGCGTATTTCCTGAAAGCAGAACTCATTATTAAGGCCATAAATCTAAATAAGACCCACCATTATGACAAGCTTGGTAGTGTAATCGACAATGGCCAAGTTCCCTGAATTGGTCCCGACAGCAGCGGCCGTTCCGAAGCGGTTGAATTTGATCGTGGTCGCATAGAAGCCGCGTAGATTAATCTCCTCCATGAGCTGCTGCGGTGGACCAGCATTCTGGTCCGTCACGTCATCACTTTCGACCATCATCTTGGCGGATTGGTTGGTAATTAGGTGGAAATATATAAGTTAAAGATAATCGAAGTCCAGCTGCTAATAGACCTCACGCAACGCAGCTGAACACAAAAGCGCGCCATGTTGTTTGTCAGTGGACACGCTTTGCCAAATACATTGATAGCTGAGATTTTTGCGTCGTCATTGAGAAGTAGAAAGTGTCATATTTTGTACATGTCATACTTAATAAATTCACAATTCATAGAAAGCATAGTTTGTATTTGTATTTTGAAACAGAATGGCGTTAAAATTTTGCAAATTACTAAAAGTTAAACGGAATGGTTGCAAAATTAATATTTAGCAAAGTGCGAGCTTGCAAAACCACAAAAGACACATTTTCCTTTCGGTGATCTCATTGCAGCTGCGATCTGCGCCGGCCAACTCGACTGATTTGCGAGATCCGTTCGATCCGTCCTTCGAAAACAGCTGTCCCGAATCAAAGATGCGTCTCCACAACTCTTATATATTCCTTCTGTTTCTGCTGGCGACATGCTGGGCTGCGGAAAAGTCCAAGTTCCGGATGGAAAAGATCAACTTCATCTGGTCAAAGGTCCTTCAAAACAAGGCGATCCCCTCGGCTACTTTGGACAAGCTCAAGGTCTGTGGTTTACTTAATCTTATCTTCAAAACAATCTCATTGACTGTCTTCAACTTCATACACAGAGATTTGCGCTGTTTGGGCGTTTTTATATATAAATTTTACTTTTTTGCATTTTAGGTTGACCTTGGCAACTTTGACACCCTTTATCTCGCCGAAAAGCAAGATGGCGAGCATCAGAAGAAGAAGTCTGCCAGCCTCAATGAAATCAATGGCAAATTGGAGAAACTGCTTGAGCGATTTGACTTGGATGATGCTTTGAGAGCGTTCCGAATTGTGAGTTTGAAATTTTAGGGTTTCATTTCAAAAAGCAATATTTTCAGAAATACAAGTACGAAACTTCCAAGATCTATGCCGAATCCCATCATGAAAACGCTGCTAAGAAGGATTCCAGTGGGTCTGTCTTCACTGATGCTCGAGTTCAGAAGCTGTGGACGGCCGCGAGGGACGATGATGATCTTGTTCCAGATGAGCTTGATGGTCTGTTTTGACGATTTTTTTGGATTCCGTTAAAAAATAGGGGTATTTAGACTTCTACAACCGTCTCACTGCTATTGATGGTAAGATTGCTGCCTATTTGGAGCTCCTATCCACCCACAAAGAGCGCAATGGTAACATGCTTGATGTCGACGAAGAACACGACAAAACTCTCGCGGTTACAAAGCGTGCCAATAACGAGATAGAGGCTGAATTGAAGGATTTGAACGCTATCTTGACACAGACTCGCGATAATCCGTTCCATGAGCCGAAAGCGAGGAAGCTCTGGGCTAAGGTTTGTCATGTTACGCCTCTAAATAGTAAATGTATTTGTCATTTTTCAGATCCTTTCCCAATCTCTCCCTACAAACGAGCTCGTCACCCTGAAATCCGAAGTCCGTCAACTCGAGAAACTCATCATGAAGGTCGCACATCACCTGGAAGTCTTGAACGACGTCAAAAACATGCACGCGACTCATTCCAAGGACAAACCCGTCTACACCGAAGACGACTACATCAGCCAATTACAAAGTGAACAGGAAAAGCTCGAGCGGAAGGTCGTCAAGATGGAGGCATACATCCAGGAACACCTCGAGAAGTTGAAGGCTGCCAAGCACGAAGAACTTTGAAGGACGAGATTTTGCATTTTATCAGTTTTTGGCCAGTTATTTTAAGCATAATTCTATATAGCGCTACGTGTATTATCAGGTTGTGATATTCTGTTTTCTTATCAGATATTTGTTGTTTGTTCGATCCAAGGTCGAATGAAGACATAATA
>KB455573.1:135940-151974 GCA_000341325.1 Panagrellus redivivus | reverse complement strand
TGCCGGCTCCGGATACGGAGCCGGAGGCTCCGACCAGGATCCGGAGCTAACATCTCTGAATAAGAGTCGTTTAATATTGCGTTCGGACAGATGGATGGTTTTTTCGACCGGTTCTGAGCACCGCTTTGGTTATCTGTTCACTTTGTTTGCGTTTTATCGGTCTGGTTAGCTGACTGTTTTGGAAAGCCGACACAGAAATGTTTGAAAGGGCAAATCTGTGCTCGAATAAGACCATTTTTTGTCCAAAAACCATTCCGTTTGTTTGATCTTTTTCATTCTTGACCTCATTTTGTTACCTTTTCAACCCCTCAAACCCATTGTCCACCAAATTCCAGCCGCCCTTATCTCGCGCGTGACCATCTGATGACCCGAGTCTGAATTACGCAAAAAAACTGAACTTATCAGGGGTCCAATTTGTCGCTCGACACAGCATGGTCAATTCGCCCGTGAACTCGCTCAAACGTCGTTTTCCCTTCACTTCCGACGCCGATTGTCTCGACATGGAGACCTGTTGTCCGGGTTGGTTTTGACTTCGTACACTTTAACTTTGGTGTCTAACAATTGCATTGTAAAGGATAAGCTCAATACGTAACTAACCTTTCGATTTCAGAAAAGCGCATCAAAGAGCTCTCGGAGCAATTCGAAGCCCAAACCAAGCTCGAACGCCCGAAAGTATGCCTCAGATGCCTCGCCGGCGAGAGTGGCCACATTACGCACGTTTTGTCGACACCCCCCGAGGGTATGGATACCAATTAAAGTTTTTTGGGTATAGTTACTGTATTTATGATCTGTTGTTTTCCTATTAATGCCCAACTTTCACTGCTCACTGATTTCAATCGGTTTTTTTGCTGATTATGTTGTAATTGATTCTCATGGTACGGTTGTACATAGAAGTCTTATTGATTGTTATGTTTATTGATTAAAATGTTGTAAAAGTAATAAACTTGCATCAGTTTGGGTTTGAATAAGGGAATATCATCGGCGTTTCTTCTTTTTCTTTGTTCGATCTGAAGTTTGGTTACGGTAGGATAAAGTATGCTGACAGTATGAGACTCACCAGCTTTGTAGATGACATCCCCTTCGCCCCATTCATGATCGGCATCATTTAGCGTGTCATCGTCTATGGTATTGCCGAATTTGCCCTTCTTGATGTCCTCCAACTGTTTCCTTTCCGCTTCATTCCTCGGTTCGAACTTCCTCGGCCGACTACTGCCATCAGTCCGGTTGACCCCGGTGCCCTGTTCCTTCGTCGACCTTGTATCCTTTGCCGACGTCCTCGTCTCCTTCATCGAGTTGTTTTGCTTCGGTGATGCCGCGCATTTGTCAGTATCCGGCATATCTTTATTTCCAGCCTTCGGCGACTTCTGTATATGGTCCACGATGACAATCTGCACCACATCCGGCTTCGAATCATTTCCCGTCGATGGCGGTTGCACTGGCTTCGGCGGTACTGGCGCAGGAGCCGGTGCCGCGGGCGTCGATGCGTGTGGGGTCGATGCCGTCGCGGTTACTGGCGGAGGTATTGCTTGCCCGAGGACCCCAGATGGTTGGCATGGGGTTGCTCCAGGGTCTGAGCACCGCCCATCTGAATTTGGTTCGCTTCCGGCCGGTCGGTGTGACCTTTTCGTTGTACAGTGCACCAGGGTTACGGTAACCGTTAAACTTACTGTCATTATTGTTTGCCTAAAAACGGAAGCTTCCTTAAATTTAAACAAAATTTAAACATACCCTAAAAATAGGACCCAAAAATGAAACATAGCGTCGCCAATGATGGCCCCCTGGCCATTCGACAAATGGCACCAATTTAGATGCTTTCAAAGGGATTCCATGCAAATTGAGCCTATCCGAAACTGATTTCGTGCCATTCGGATGTCTTCGAAGGTCCTCGATAACACCATGAAGCTCATATTTGCCATTATTTTTTATTTCTTATTTTCATCAGCTCGATCATCCGAAAAACGTCATTGCCGAAAGTTTAATTACATGCGTCCTATAAACTATGAAATATCAAACAACGAAGCCGCAGAAATGGCTAAAGATTGTGAACACTGTGTCTCTACTAATGAAAACGATACGAGAATACTGGCATGCTACGTCTCTGCCAAATACGAATTTATGAAGTCAGAAATAACCTCAGTGGCCGGATGTGGGGTAAGTTTTTTTTGCCACGGAAGTGTTTCTTATTTCATTCAATATAAAACTTAGGAAATAAAACTCGATATAACCCCGATTAATGAACCTACGTTCAAGTGCCAAAAAATTCAAAAAGATGCGACAAGTAAAGATTACAGTGTAGTATGCTACTGTACCGCTAGCATGTGTAATGATATTTTTCCGTTTCTTGAAGAGGTAGGTCGACTGTATTTCTATTTAGTTTTAAAAGGTACGGTTTTTAGTTGAAGAAGTTTGATGACAGATTAACGACAACGAAACCGATGACAAGGACTCCATACAATCCTTATCCCGAGACCAGATCACCCCCCTTTATGTGTTATTCATCCGAAAACGACGGCTTTTTCCCGAGAGAATGTCCATCTCATAAATGCATGTTTAGCTCACAGAAAACTGACAAGGGTCAAATTGTAAACGAATATCATTGTATGGAAGTATTAAACAACATGAAAGGTTGTCAAATCATTGATGGCAAAGAATTGCAATGTTATTGTCTGGAGAGTTTGTGTAACACGAAATCATGGGCTGCACCGCAGGTTGGTTTACTACGTTTTATAAGACACCCTGTCCCTTTTTCTAAAAAGACACACGACCCTACTGCTACGCACACATCTTTCTCTGTTGGTAGTTTTGTCTCTGAAAACGGGTGCAATGTCCACCAGGGGTGTAATGTCCCACAATTATTAAAACAATATTACTATTACATTTAACTTTTTAGATCAACAGTTTCCACTCAAAACGCTTCACTTGTAATGACTATAGTGATACCAAGATTGAAACAGAATCAAAGTCGATAAAGTGCAATGGACCGCCCCAGTGTACCTCCTACATGCATAAAACAGAGAAACATGAAATACAGTTTGAAGGAGGCTGTCTTGACGGTTCCGTAAGTCTGGCTAAGTTCTTGGTTTTGAATTTGTGTATGGTTTCAGAGGCTCGAGTCACTTTATACTGACGACTGTTACTTTGATAAAGAATATCCCGACGGTCCTCTTTTCGTATGCTACTGTTCACAATCAAATTGCAACAACTTTGATGCTTTTATTGAATGGGTAAGACGTTGTTTTGACGGTCGGGGTACTGTATCTTGTCAAATTTTATTCTTTCAGGCGAAAGAGAAAAAAGCTTACAAATGGATTGAAGATGCGTATAAGGAAGTCAATAGCCACAGGGGACATGAATATTATGTTATTTTTTCATTGCTTTTGTTTCAACTTATTATAATGGTGTATTAAATTTTGTAATTCTAACGCTTTTTAAAGTAAAAAAGACGCTCTGTCCTGTTCTGAAAAAAGACACACAGACGAACAGCTACACACTTCGGATACCTTTTGGTTGCTTTTGTTTCCATGAGGATGGGCGCAATGTCCGATGGGATGTAATGTCCATTTTAAATGTTTTATCTTTCAAAATCATTTTTTTATGTTGGAATATCTAACAATTTTCTACAATATGCAAATTGAACTAATTTCATTTAGGGGCCATTATTCAGGGTTGTCAGTCACAAAATGCGTCAATTGACAGTATGTCTCCTGTTCATTGTTATTTGTGTATGGACAACTGATTCATTGGAATGTTACAGCAACCAAGATGTTGAATGGGACATGCGCAAAGAAGAACCAAAAACTAATTATTCAAGCTATGCATTATGTTCAGAAAATTCTACAGAATGCATTGCAACAGTTAAGCCGTCGGGCAAATTGATGCATTGGATGGTTCATGTCGGATGTGGGGTAAGTTTGAGACGCTTTACGAGTTTAAAATGGTGTGTTTAAGAATCACTATCATGTAAATATTGATGACGACTATCATTGTGAAAAGCAGCCGGTTGAGATTCATATATGCTACTGTCCTCGTTCCCATTGCAATGATTTTAAACGCGTGTTAACTTACTTAAGAATAAATATGCCAACAACGACTACGGCACTTTCAACGACGACCATACGGACAACAACTACGACCGTAACGCCTGCAAAATGTTACGCAAAAGATTTTGCTGAAACGACTCTTAATCAGGTGATTTGTGAAGATAAACGGTGCTACTTTATGGCGGGTCGTAGTCATGGAGAGCTTATGGTGAAGTACGGTTGCATGGAGGGCAAAACAGATAATAAGTTGGTGCTCGGCTGCCACACGGTTCAGGGTGGAACCGACGAAGGATGGGGCTGTTTTTGCTATTTTGATCTTTGCAATTCCGAGGAATGGGTAATGGCAGAGGTCAGGCGCACTCTTCTGAGGCGATCTTTTGATTAAGTTGGATTTCAGATACAAAAGTACGAAGACGAACAGAAATTCAAGTGTTACGACTACAGTACGACCACCATGAACACGTCATTAGCCATGGAAAAGGTCGAATGCGACGGCCCTCGTCAATGCACTTCATATTTTCAGGCAGTAGGCGATGGAATGCAATATGAGGGAGGCTGTGTGGATGGTTTAGTAAGTCTTAGTAGAATTTTGCACCAAAACAGGAGTTATTTCAGATCAGTGATGCCTTCTACGAAGAGGACTGCTTCTTCGACGAGGATTACCCAAATGGCCCTCTTTTCATTTGCTACTGCAATAAGGCGAACTGTAATGACATAAAAAATTTTAGTAAATTAGTAAGTTTTTTACTCATACATATTAAAATGGTGACAGTAATGCTTTAAGGCCAAATCAAAAAACGCCTACGACTGGGCCAAAAAGCACAGAAATTTTGCAAATCGTCTAAAACTAATACACCCAGCGTTAATATTTTCACTTTTTATCTTTTGGAGACTTATATTTTATGATTGAATTTTATAAACTTTGTGTTGAATTATCGTAATAGGAGGACACAGCAGCGACATTTTCATCGGGCTTTTGTTTACAAATATATCTTATAAAAATTGTGATTACTAAAAAGTGTGTTTGTAAAGGGTAAAACTAGATGGAGTGTAAATACGCATAAAGTGAAATAGGTGGCAGATTGAGATGTCAAAAGTTCTTATCAATTGATTTTGCAAAACCAGCGAAGGAAAATGTCGCTATTTTCAAGAAAGCGGTTTTGGTTGTTAAACACACTTTGCCAAGCTTTCTGGGCTGGAAAGCCGGTTTCATTGCGACTTGTGTGTCAACGCTTTGGTGTCAGAGTGGCCAGCCAGTTTCGAATCGATACTCGTGCTCGTTCCGTTATTTACCAATTGCTTCAGCTTTCAATCCAACCGCATCTTGAATCAACGCCATGGGGTTGGTTCTTGGGCTGCCGGCCATCGCTTCTTCGGTGAGTTTTTTCTTCTTCTTCAAATGCAAATTCCATACCGGCCAAAAGTCGCTTTTGCTAACAGTTTTTATATATTTTTCTGAGGTCCTGACGTCATGGTTGTCATTTACTTGTCTTTAAGTCATTTTGTAACGCTTAATTCCCCCATTTCAGGTGGCATGCTGCTTCGGCAGTGCAGCTTGTTCGCTATGCTGTGCCTTTTGTCCCCGTTCGGGCTCCTCCGTGACGACCCGCATCATGTACGCCTTGATGTTGCTCGTTGGCACTATCGTCGCTTGTCTGATGCTGTCCCCGGGTATTCAGGCCAAGATGGCCAAGGCTGATTGGTTCTGCAATCAGCTCAATGTCAACTGCTCTAAAGCCACTGGTTTCCAAGCTGTCTATCGACTCTGTGCTGCCATGGCGACATTCTTCACGATAATGATGGTTTTCATGCTTGGCGTCAACAGTAGCAATGATATACGGTCCAAGATTCAAAACGGCTTTTGGTTTTTCAAGTATGCAGCGCTCACGGGACTTGTTTACGGCTTTTTCCAGATCCAGGGCGGTGTTATTGAAGATCGTGGGTTTTGAATTTGATAAGAAAGTGTTTATTTTTATATATTTTAGCATTGATGTGGATTGGCATGATTGGCGGCTTCCTCTTCATCCTCATTCAGCTCATTTTGATCATCGATTTTGCGCATAGCCTCGCTGAAGCCTGGGTCGACAAGATGGAAGAATCGGATTCGCGTTGGTGTCAGGCTGGCATGCTGATGTTTACGTTCGGTGGATTTGCTGTTGCTATTGGCGCGGCTGTTTTGATGTATATTTACTATACAACTGTAAGTTTTATATGTTTTTGACGTTTTCTATGCTAAATGCCTTCAGGGTGGCCCATGTTATCTTCCAAAGTTCATCATCTCCATCAACATCATCCTCTGCATCATCATTTCCATCATGTCGATCCATCCCAAGGTCCAGGAGTACTTCCCGCATAGCGGTCTCCTTCAAGCTGCGTTCATCTCGGTTTACTTGATGTTCCTGACCTGGTCTGCCCTGATGAACAACCCTGACAAGGCTTGCAACCCGTCCCTGATCGACATTGCCAACTTCACATCCATCAACAAGGCTGTCGAGGATGCCCGCGACAACTACAGCCATCCCTTCGCTCTGCACTCCATCATCACGCTCATTATCTACTTCTGCAGTCTGTTGTGTGCCGCCTTTCGTGCCAGTAGCAACAAGAGTTTCGACAAGTTGACCGGTGGTTCCTCAGGTGCGGATAATGATGAGATCCCGCTCAGTGAGTCGTTGTAGCTTTGACGGGCTTTAGATTTAGTTTTCCGCTGCTTTACAGTGCCCTTTGACCATTCAAACCCCCAATTTCAGCCTCTGTTGGTGCCTCCTCCGGCGATGACGACACCCGTGTCTACGATGATGAATCCGATGGCGTCACGTACAGCTACAGCTTCTTCCACTTCATCTTCGCCCTGGCTTCGCTCTACATGATGATGACCTTGACGAGCTGGTACAACCCCGACAACGACCTCAAGAATCTCAACAGCAACATGGCTTCTGTCTGGGTCAAGATCGTCTCCAGCTGGTGTGCCGTCGGCATCTATGCCTGGACTTTGTTGGCTCCGTGCCTCTTCCCGGATCGCGACTTCTTTGGATAATCATGCTCTACTGTAAATCTGTGCAATTAGCCGCAAAACGGCTAAGTTTGAACATCTTTTTTTCAGTTTCATCCCATTTGTATATTTCCATACTTTCTTTGCATCGTGAATCTGGTATCAGCGGCGACGATTCGACTGATTGTACTTAATCTTCTGTGCGACATGTATCTCGCTTTTTGTATATAACCCTGACGTCTTGATGACGTGCTGACATACTTTGTATAAACATTTTTCCAATTTGAGCACACTTTGTGAATCATGCGTCGGCGACGCTTTTATACTTGAATTTTGGCCGTTGAAAGCCTTTTTCATTTTGTAATTTCAGAAATTTCAACCATGGTCGTCGACATTTCCCAAATGACCCCCTTCGGCGGCCCCGTCAGCACCTACAGCTTCGGCCAATTCACCATCGTCCTCTACGGCATCGGCCTTGCCCTTGCCGCCTACTTCTTCGTCCAAGAAGTCACGGTCGCCTCGAAGAAGCGTAGCATTGTCACCGAAGTGTTGCTGTCGTCGACGGCCGCCGTTTTCCTCGGTTTCGGCACCATCTTCCTTGCTTTGTGGGTCGGCATCTACATCTAGACTTCAAGATACCCTAATCCATCCGGATTACGCCTTCTCTTGTCGTTTGACTTAATTTATTCTTGGATTTGTATAACTTATTGGGCTTAACTGCCGGTATTTCGTTGTTTTTATTGGATGGGTTGTGTTAATTAATTACAATAAAGTAACATTAATTTAAAATTTAAAGCGTTGCTATTGCTGAGATCCCGAAATGGTTTAAATTTGAAACTTTGAGTTGATTCAATGCTGTCGTCAATGTTATTAGTCGCTAATCATGTTTCCGCCGGGCACCCGTATTCAAATCAGAAACGTGGGCTTCTAAATAGTGCTTCGCGATCAGTCTCCTAGGCCGGGGTTCAGCTGGTTCTTCAACAGCAACATTTCTAGTCATTAGCAAGTAGAGGCCTTCAAGAAATACTGACACACTGGCCAAGAGAATCTGGAGCAGCAATTCCATGCTCGGATTACTGTAAAGCGTAAACTTGGCGAAGAAAGCCAACTGCGCACCCGTAACGACGGCATGAAGAACATGCATGGCGCGGGTGTCACTCAGCAGAAGGGCCGCCTTCACAAACGCTGTCTGGGCACAGACAAGGACGAAGATGTGCCCAGCAAGAATCGTTGAAACCGTCGAGGATTCGCTGCCTGTCAACGTCTGAACCAACGTCGTCGGATCTGCGAGATGCCGTGCTCCGAGGCCGATTTGCTGCACGAAGGAGACGGCGAGCCAGCCACGAGCGAGGGTTTCAATCATTCTGAAAGCCATTCAATCGTAAATTGAATCCAATTAAGCCAAGTATCCACATGTCTTTCCTACATGTAAACCTCCACAAAAGCCACCAACTACTCACTGGTTGTTTATTACACACATTAAAACCGTAAAGCGGAAAGACGTAACCCCTAATCAGTCTCGATTCGATATTCGAAATGAATAAAGGAACGACATATCAACGGGTGTTGCAAAGATAAACAACGGGAAGGGGATCAGTACGGTAGCAGGAAGATAAACGAAAGTATAAGACGCATCATGGTGCAGAAGAAATGCACAAGAAAGGCAACACATGGGTTGAACGCTGCCCGTGATAGGTAGGCGTTCACAGCCTTGCTTCTAATCGATATATCTCAATAAAACGGTGGATTAACAGAATTAGGAAACGGGGTTAACAAGGAGAGAGATAAATAAGCCACACAATACAAAGACGCAACGGGCAAGACAGTCCTGAGTACAGTAGAATCAGCTCCACAAGTAATGGAATTAAAGACGCCTCAAACATGAGACAATTAGCATCATTAAACAATTAAAGTTGAGCAGATGTGAGAGTACTGTACCATGCACTTGATAAGGAAAAGGTGTCTACAAAGGACTAAATCTAGACGTAGTAGTTGGGGGACACGAGCAGATTGGTCAGAATGGTCAATTGATCTTCGTTGAATTGGTTCTTGTGATCGGTCCAACAGTCGAGATGGGTTCGCTTGAATTCGTTCAAGGCTCGCTTGGCACTGGCATAGATGGGCTGCGGATCACGGAGATGTTTGACGATGGTCATGAGGACGTCAGGCATGTAGGCTGGGACTTTGTACGGGGTGGCCGTGACAACGCCAGATAGCGCGAGGACTCCGGCATGACGACGAAGCTTTTCTTCGGATTTGGCCCATTCGCCATAGTAGTTCTAGAAACAGAGCAAGTTAAAACCGTAAAATTACCATTTTAACACTGGAACTTACCAGGAATGCAGAATCAACGGTAAAGAGACCACATTGGATGAAGCCGCTGAGCGTGTACGACGCATTGGTTCGCACTTCAATCTGCGGATCCAGGAGGAGATCGTCCAGAATCTCGCGGATCTTGTCGAGGAACTGGTCACGGTAGATGAAGATGTTGGCAAAGATGTGAACCGACAGGAAGCGGATAACGACGCAGCGGGACTTCCACATGACGGAGCGACGGACCGTCAAATGCACGATACGCAGAATGTGTTCAGCGAGAGACGGCGAAACGTGAGTGCTGGCCATTTCGGTAACAACGAGCTCTTCGCAGGTGGATCGGAGTTCATCGTCGATCATGTCATTGGCAAAGTGGGCAAACAACGGCAACAATTCAAACGCGGCATACAGCTGATTAGGTGACGCCAATGACCAAGCCGAATAGACGCTGTTCGCCAACGTGATAACGATGGCTTTCTCACGATGGCGTCCAAGTTCGCCGGGGGTGCTGCCGCCAAAGGATGTGGTGCTGTTTCGGGCAAGCTTCGCGACGGTGACAGGTGGCGTCGAAGTACGCTTCAATGCACGTGTTACACGTTGCACGCCCTTCGGTGTGACATCGGACTTCTTCCGTGCCACAGGGCTCGGGACGACTGTGCCATCGGCGCCAACAACAGGTGGAGTATTCGGCGTCTCAGCACTGGTCATTGGTACGTCTTCATCAACGGGGATATCAGACGGCTCAATAGAGATGGCGCGTGCGACCGATCCGGCTGGCGTATCGACAGGCGACGGGTAGTGATTGGAACCGAGACGTGGGACGGTGTCCGTGAAGGGCGTGCCCCAAATATCCTTGAGGTCGTTCAAATCGCCGGTCAAAACATCAGGCCAGATGGAGTCACGAATTTCGCGATTGATGACACCGATGAGATCGGCCGTTTTGAGTGGACGCATGGAGGGATCAATGTTAGGATCAGTGACCATGCCGTAGATGTCATGAAGAACACACGAAGCCAAGGCAGCGCCGACACGGCCTCGAAGGAACTGCGAATTACGAGCAATCAGGGTGGAGCAATGTTTGAAGAGATCGTTGAGGATGTGGGGAACGCGCCTGAAACCATCATTGTCATAACGAACGTCGTAAGAAAAGGGGTATGTTACCATTCGTACTGAACAATCGACGAGTGCAAAATGTGCAGACGGAAGATGGTATGAAATCCACTATCCGTCGAGCGCAACACCAAATCAGTCAGAATCTCATACAACCAGTGGACCTGGCGAATATCCATCCGGGAGAAGATGTTAGCCACCGAGGTGCACCAGTTGTTCTCAGCTTCATCGGTCATCGTTTCGAAGCACTTGGTGAGTCGGGGACGAAGCCATTGGACGATCGGAAGGACATCGTTATATGGCCAAACTTTGGCGGCCAAAACGAGGCCAGAGACGATCTCGCTTGCAAGCCGCTGTTCGCCCTCCTTCTTGGAAGCGATGAGACGATCCAGATGCGGCTCCACGAGAGGCCAGACAATGGGACCATAGTTGCGGAAGAAGCGCTGAAATAGCAAGTTAAGTTTGGGCAATTTGAAACACGTATAAACTCACGTAGAAGAACTGATAGCTCATCTCATTGAAATACTCATGACCCTTCTTTTCCTCCAAAGCACCAAACTTCAGCACCTTCTCTATGAATCCAGGCTCGCTGAGGATGGCCAAGATATCGCGCTCAAGCGGACTCAGCTGATCAACAGTGCGATTGACGGCCTTTTGGTCCTTCATCGGCGCCAGAGCCTTGAAGTTCGCCGGCCACGTGTAGAAGCCTTCATTCCACTTGGTGAAATACGGCGTGGAGTCGTATTCCTCGGCGGATTCCGGCATCTTGGCCATGGCATGGACCAACTGCATGTTGTCAGAGCGCAATCCATACGTGATAGGCCACTTGGCTCCAGGGGTCGTGTTCGGAACCGGGTTTTCGATCTTGTAGGCAACCTTGGCGACATTAACCTTGACAATCTTCTGCCAACTTGTGACCACGGTGAGAGCTGCCTTTCGAGTCCGCAGAACATCGCTACTGAGCAGACGGAAGTACAACTTGACAACATCATCGGGCATCTTGACGTCGCGTCGGAAGAGGAGTGCCAAAAGTACTTGAGCCATGTCGACATGGCGCCAATGAAGGCTCGGATCAACGCAGATATCGTACAAATCCTTGTTCAACTTGTAGAAATAGTGCAGATTCATCTCGTTGATGCGTTGTTCCGCGGCGCGATAGGCTTCGTGCTCGGCCGGAGTCGGAGCGCTGATCAAAGCCTTGTGGACGTTGCCATCGTAGTCGGCGATGAGCCGCTCGGCACTGGCCATGACAACCTCCGGAACGGTGTAGGTGATCTGGAATGACTCAAACGACTCCGAAATGATATGTGTGATGACGTCGAAGAGGTTCAGGATACTCGGCTTCTCGGAATGATGAGCCCGGATGATCGTGGGCCAGACTTCACTGATCGTTTCCCAGTACTGCTTCAGCACGATGGACCGATTCTTGCCATTGATGAGTATGTACAGGGCTCCCTTGAATTCCTCGTGATCAATGTGCTGCTGGCGACGAATGATGTCGAGGATGGGTTGGACGACCCTCAAGAACAAGAAGGGCGACAGTTGGAAGACGTGTTGCAGGACATGTTGGGCTGCGTAGCGGTTCTTCATGTAGGTCGAAGTGCCTAGTTTGACGAAGAGATGCAGCGCGCGTTCGTGAAGCTCAGTGAGGACTCCAAACTGACGAGTGGCGACACGACGTTCATGAAGCATTGTGATGGCGTCCTCGACAACGATGGGAACGGATGCGGGTATGCCGCGAATGGGATCGTTCAAGAAGCGTCGACGCTCGTTGACTTGGGTTTGATGGAGCTAAAAGAAAAAGACATTAGCTTCAAAGGAAAGTCAAACATGGCAAAACTTACAGCAAAGTTCGTCGGCTCCAAGCCCTTGTTCAACAGCAAACTTCTCAGCGTCAATATCAGGAATGGGATCGTCTTCGTGTCATTCTTCTTGTGTTCGAGCATGTACTTTGTGAAGGTCTCCATGACTTCAAACACAATTCGTCGAACATTACGACCGTCGGGTCCGACAATTCGTTCAACAGACGATGGCATCGTGATGGCAGTGTAGACTGGGCTGGGTGGTGCATGAGGAAGAACATTGATGCGTTCACCGTCGAAGAGTGGCAGCAAAGCAGCGGCGCCGCTGACGGTAAAGTGGACAATAGCGGTGCTTTTGTACAATTCAATGCTGAAAAACGACAAAATTAGACATTGTGAAGTCTTTTTGAAGGCGCAACTTACTCGGAAAGGTCCTCCGGCTTGGAAAGCTTCAACAATGCAGTGTGCAGGTACTTGTCGAGCAATTCCTTGGCCATGGCAACTTCTTCTGGGGACGGAATATGCCAATGGGTAGTGAATTCATTGCGCTTGGCGGACCTAGCCCAGGCTCGAATTGGGAGATACTTGTCCAAAGGCTGGTCAAACACTTTGAATTGAGAGTTATCATTGTCCTGGTACACTGTAGTCAGATGGAGCAACATGTTTTCAAGAGCTTGGCCACTTCGGAGGAACGCATCTTTGCAACGGAATGCAATCAACTTGTCCAGGACATTCATGATTTCGTCTTTGTGAGCGACAATGACACGACCATGCAATTTGCACATTGTTTGGCACAGCAACGAGTAATACCATAAAATGCCGGAGTTGAGCTCCTCCTCGCTGGCGGTGTCGTCGGTGATGATGCGATTCAGCTGGTCGGAGGCATACTTGAAGAAGATCGGGAAAGCGTAATCGGGATCGGCGTTAATGAAGCACCTCATGATTTGCAAGACCGAATCCATGGCAGTGCGACTATCGAAAATGGTGCCATCGATGAAGTCGTAGAAGGCTTGAACGGTCCGCTTGAAAATGGCCGTCGAACAGTTGCGAGTGAGCGATCGAATGACGAGATACAGGCCGCGTTCGGAGATGGATTCCTCGGTCGACTTTGAAATTACGTGTTGCATCGAGAATTGGGTTTCCATTGTAGCCGGATTGCAGGCCGAACCGTAGGATTCAATGACGGAGAAGAGCTTGGCACACATTTGATCAATGAGTTCCTCGAAACCGGCGGTGGCACTGCAAAGTTCACGCTCTTCTTCGGTGAGATCATCGACGAAGAGCGGCGCTTCGGAGCAGTCCACGATGGGCACAAGTGAAAAGATGGTCGCAATGACTTGGAAGCTGTAGGCGCACTTGTTCGAGTCATTGACGTCAAGACCTGGCAGAATGTTGTTCAAAATCGTGATTAAGTGAATTCTCAGCGACCGGTTGACTTCAGAACCTTCGAAGGTCTTCAATGGCAGGCGTTCGCGATCGCCAGATGGGTCGTCACGAGCAATGGGAACAATAACATTGTACAGGATCCGCAGTGTCTGCAGAAGCCGATGCGGCTCGGTAATGTTCTCCATGGCGGGGTACAAAAGATCCAATAACGTCGGCAGAATGATTCCAGGGGCCAGGAAAGCGCAATGCTTGTACACGCTGGTCACGACATCGTGCTTGACTTTCAGGAAAGCGAGATAGTTGAGGCATGGCAGAAGACTCTTGACAAAGGCGTCTAGTTGGGCATCTGTGAGACGCATTTCAGCTGGGAATTGGTTGAGATGCCGGTTCTGGAAGTGTCGTTCACGTGATACACGCTGCACAACGCCGGTGACCATCTTCTGGATGAAGGATGTCATCAGACTGAGATGACCACTGGTGTTAGACGGATGGAAGAAGTCTTCAAAGGTGACCAAGAGCTGGGTAACTTTGGCCTGCGAACCTCCATCTGGTCCGCCGAGGGTGAAAGCTGCGAGGGTGGCAGTGAGGCTGACGGCAGTGCTATCAGAGTTGAGGTTGACACCGCCAACGCTGAGATTGCAGGATTGGATGAGGCGATCGAAGATGTGGTCCATCTTGGGGCGCCAATCGACGTAGAAGGGGCAGTCGCTAGCGAGCCTGGAAACGCAAATTTAGCCATTATCCAGCACTGATTAATCAGAAATAACTTACTGCGTGAACAAACTGAGCAATCTATCCTCATTCTCGGCAGAAAGCTCCCCGCAACTGTACCAGTAATACAATTCGTCAAACCAGACGGTCGCA
This sequence comes from Panagrellus redivivus, assembly GCA_000341325.1. Taxonomy (NCBI): domain Eukaryota; kingdom Metazoa; phylum Nematoda; class Chromadorea; order Rhabditida; family Panagrolaimidae; genus Panagrellus; species Panagrellus redivivus. The sequence continues at coordinate 137,470 of KB455573.1, read as the reverse complement.
CCGAATTTGGCATGCTCTTCCGGACGGAGATTCGTCGGCAGAAACAGCGTGGCCAACGTGACAGCCTTATCAACGACATCGTCGAAAGGACAAAGATCTGGCCGGACTCGGTCCATGATTCCCTGCGAGGCATCATCATCAAAGTAGTCGCTCAACAGTGTGATCGCGCCTTCGAGCTTCTCTTTCAGCGCTTCCGGAAACAGCACAACGCCGTCTCTTTCAAGGTTCTTGTAGGCGACGAGGAAGTACAGATCGAAGAGCGGCTTCCAATCAATCTTGAGGTCATCACGGGTCACAAGCATCTTCTTCTGGAGGAGGTTCGTGATCACGAGGGAAACATTCTTGACAACACGGAAGTCCAAATCCTTCAAGACTAGCACATCGTAGAAGAGCTTGACCATGTTGATGTGATCGGTCTTGGTGAACCTTCGGCCATATAAGGCGATGAAACTAAAAAGAATCCAATTAAGCTCAAAATTATATATAAAAATATATAAAAACCAACTCCATGAGTGCATTGATGGCAACACTGAGTCCAGGCCGCAAATCTCGCCGGAAAATAGCGCTCGCAATCTCGGACTTGATCTCCTGGAACTCGTGATTCGCCTGTTCAGTGAGCTCATTGTAGTAGGGCAGGAACTTGAGACGCCAGTTATCCTTTTGAAAGACTTTGGATCCGCCGTCTTCATCGTCGGCATTGGCGTTGACTTCGGGGACTGAAATATATAAAATCAAAGTTTGAAATGCACTCTTTTCAATTATGGTGTTAGGAGGGAGCACGCAGATAGAGAAGTAACTTACGTCGCTGCCTCTTCCTTCTACTATTCTTGAGCACTTTAAATTTGCTTCTTTTTGGACCCTTATTTTTTTTAAACACACATCTTGTAATCATTGGGTCTAGGGGATTGAACACACTTACTAAAGTGGGAAATGATTCATAACCAAGAAATGAGTGCGTTTGTGCATTTGAATGTGGAAAAGTATATATTTCGAGACTTACCTTCGTCCATGACGGATCCGGCCGGACTTTCGGCCATTTCGACATCGTCACCCATTGATCCGCCACAATCGACGGAATTGTCATCGCCTTCAACGTCGGACAGCTCAATATCAACACTACTGTCTGATTCGCTGCCAGATGACATGGTTACTGAAAGAAATGAGGAAATTTGAGGCTGTGGTGAGGGTTTGAAAATCACGAGGTTGATTGCGCGCAGACTGGGGTTTTTGACGATCTTTGCGGGTATTTATGGTTATAATAAGGGCAAGAGGATGTCTAGGATGGCAGTGATAGCAAGTTTGGATCAATCTGACTGTGTTGGACGCGAAACAAGGCCAAATTTGTTAAAGTCATCACTTCTCAACATGGCTTGATGACCTGTGGCGCGCCTCCTTCCTTTCCGCCAGTCGACACGCTTTGCCAAGCGAGCTGGTTGGTCCTTCCCCGTTCCCGTGACGGGACCAGAGTGCAATGGGGTGCGTGCGCACTTTTTCGGTTCAATCGTTTGCGATTTGTGTGATTTGGAAAAA
>KB455573.1:52950-68575 GCA_000341325.1 Panagrellus redivivus | reverse complement strand
GCTCGTTTTGTTTCAAAATTCACACATTTATGTAAATTTGTAATCTACCGTATGGCCCCGTGAGTAGTATAGTGCACGAATTTGTTGCACCAATAAGCCCCGCCCCACTGCAGCAATAAGGACCTCCCTTTTCGGTCGAAAAAGGGGCGCTTGACCGCAGTTTGCGCGAGGGGTACTTCACTGTGTCCGACCGCATGGACGCACGATGTTTCCTCCCTCTGAGGAGGGGTACTTCACTGTGTCCGACCGCATGGACGCACGATGTTTCCTCCCTCTGAGGAGGGGTACTTCCAGTAAAGGTGGACTTTGTCCGAGTGGACAGCGGCCTTCCCCGTTTATGTGTTGCGAATCTCGATTTAAACATAGTAAACTAACAGTAATTTTATTCAACTCATTTTCGGATGGTTCCGAGGGGTATAATTCAACCATTTTCGAATTTAAACACGATAAACTAATAGTAATTTTATTCAACTCATTTTCGGATTGTTCCGAACGGTATAATTAAACCATTTTCCACACAAATACTTTTGTTGTAAACAGGCTTGTAAACTTTGACGATCTGTTTGTTTTGTAATTCCGCAAACTTGTTTCGTGTGATCAGGGAGTAGGGTACAGCCAGGCCTTCATACTCTTCTCCATTTTGTCTGAAACTTTGTCTTTGTCACAACTTTTCTCGTAGTCGCTTAAACTTACGCTTGTTGAATAATAGCTCTTTCAACTTCATCGAACACCAGAATCTTTGAAGCCTTGTAGTTGACTTGAAATCCACGCACTTTCAAAACAGCTAGTTCATCACTGCCATCCATGGCAGTGTGCCTAATGCCATAGTTTTTAGGCCCGCCAGCTACAAATTTGGTGATACAGCGCCCTTCATATTCGACAGATAGAGCACCCAAATGCCTGCCTGTTTCCAATGGGGCATCCATTTGATCTTCTACATAGTATATGCTATCAGTGTCACAATACAATAAGCGTCCGGGGACGCTTGCCATGACGTCGTAGAGTTTCATTCTCCCATAGGCGGTGACATGACATGCAACTGCCAGACTGGTGTAAGGGGTTTCGGGTGCCAAACCCTTTTTGTACCGCACACAGATACGGTCCAGCTTTTCGGACACATGACAGAAGTCCGTGACCTCATACCGCTTATCAAACATAATGGCGTTGAACTCGTCGGGATTATGTGTGAAAATGACTTGAGGGAGATCGTTGCGCTGGCACAGCTTACCCCATAAGCTGTTAACTAAATTTTGTTTATTAATGTTAATTATTCCTTCTTAAAAGTCTACTTACGCATGATCTTTGCGCAATACCTTTTTCCTGGATTGTCGACCACTGCGTCTGCATCGATTCGAATGCCCGTTTCCCTCTCACATTCCTCAACACATTGTCGCTTTTCCTCAGCTGTCGTCAAGGCACCCCAACCGCTATTTTGAACTTTTTCGCGAACAAAGGTATCGACATATGTGTCAAAAAGGCCACACTCGTCCCCCTTTTTCGACCACCGTGCGTAGTCCCAAACCTTTAATTATGGCCAAATAGAATTGTTTTGTTGTAAGATTCAACCTACCTCGAATGTCTCCATTATTTGATAACCCAGCTCCACTGCCTTTTTCAATTCCACGGTAGTGTAACCGCCGATCCACGCACGTTCAGAATCGGCATGCGTGCATTCTACGTCATAGCCGTCAGCACAGGCCGCACACAGTCCAAATACAAGCCGCTTGTCGAAAGTTCGGTAGTGTAGAAACACGGGGTAAAGATCGAGGGGTGGCAAAATTTTTACCAATGCAAACCCATTGTAATTCAGAGCAAGTGAAGCATCGGTTTCAAATGTTTCTCTGGTGAGAACGGTCGGATGGCCCAAGGGATAGCTACAATCTTTCATGACTGCCGGGTACATTGACACCTATAATTTGCACATGTGCACTTTCAACAGTGTTTTGAAACTTACAAAGTCTGCTCCTTTGATAGTTTCACCTGATTTAGGCACGTAATAGTAGGTAAAAGCTTCAGTTCGACCGCCTCTCAAAACGTCGCGTCTTAATTCCATGCGTGGACTTATGTTACAGCTGTCATAAATTTCTTTAATTTCAGGTTTATGCGCCATCTCTGCTTCAAATTGACATTGCCAGATCACTTCGACGGGCATTTGATTACGTATGATCTGCAGCCGTTCTTCATCTCGCAACCGAAGTTCAAGCGCAGTTTTTCCATCAACTAATTTATCATGGTCCGCATAACAGTCCGAACAGCCGTGGTAGTAACACCCATTATATTCTAACGCTTTCGCAATTTTACCATCCTCATCGTATATCTGAAATAGAAATTTGTAAACTATGTCGAAAGATCAATAAACATACAACTCCATCGACTTTGAAGTTTGTTCCAGGTACTTTGTACTCTCCATTCGCCCATTCTGCAGTACGAACTTGGACATCGTTCATTTCCGCATAACATCTCATAAACCGTAGAGCCATTTCACTTTGAATTTCGTTTTTTCGATACCCCTTTTCAGGTGTATGTCCAAGTGCGTCATTTACAAGATGGTTTGTGCGATAGGTGTGAAGAGCAAATTTGGGTAATGTCCCCGCTACAATAAAGGGGTCTGACCCCGTTAAGCCGATAGAAGCTTGCCGAAAAATAAGACATGCTTTTCGCAAAACCACCACATCCAACACACAATACGAAATCAGGTCCTCCTTGAGACAAAAAGGCGTGCTTTTATGTTGTTCATACCATGTGAAAAACTTTGTTCGATCTGTACTTTTCATCAAGTCAGGTGCATAATATTCCACAGGCGGCAGTGACTCAAGGCGAACATCGAGATTAGCAGCCGTATTGAACAAATGCGGGAAAAAAGCCTTTTCCGCATCGTCTTGAAAACCAAAAGTCTTGGGCAGGGCGGCTAATTTCTCTCGTAGAAAATTTAAAGTGTCTTTGAATACAACGTGTTGCAATGAGTTGTACTCGATAGACAGATTGAATATTTTCAGACCTTGCATTGTCACTTTTGGTTTGATATTTTGCCAGAGCAGCTGCTGGAGGATCAAATGAAAATCAAATTTGCCGCCATTGTGGGCCAAGGCCAGTATTTTGTACTTTTTAGCACCTGGCAGCGGTTTTCGAGTGACATACGCCAAAAATTTTTCAACAGGGTTATCTCCATTGAAATTAGTAAAAATCTGTCTGCCCGTGTGCACTCCCTGGCAATAACAATCCGGCGGTCTGACGCTGCTCAAAGGTTCGGCATCTGCCTTGATACATGCAAGACAAAGGAATTCAGCTACGATAACATTGCAAATATGTCGGCCTGTGTCCTGGACAGTTTCGGCATCAAAGAAACAGTAAACAGTATTTGGTGGTTCTGAATTTACACTCTTATCAACAAAGACGTATAAATTGTGTTCAAAACAAACCCTTTTTTGCTGTTGGCTGAACATAGCAAAACTCGCCGTCTCCAGGGTGCTGCAAAAAGCAAATGCCACATTGTCTATTCTTCTTGAAACATGCATGCGTGCGAGTCCCGCGCACAGGGATCGAATGTTGACATGTGTGACAAAAAGTGTAGGAAGTACAGATTGTTCTTTTCTTCTTAGACGATGTCTCCAAATGGGCATCAAAACAATTCTTGCTAAAGAATGTCACTCCGCAGTCGTTACATTTCAATGGAGATCCGATTGCAGGACATGGATAGGCGGGTCCGAATCGGAAACATTTCGGGCAAGTGGCAACACAACCCCTTCTGTGGGGTTGACGAAGGACCGGCGTATCGCAGTCGGCACAAAAAGCCTGAGCCTTCTAAAACAATCCTTGATTATGTTGATTCCGTAATGTTGCACCCGTTTCCTACCTTGAACAACTTTTTCGGCGATGGCACAAAGGTGTAATGGTCAGCGACACGCTCTTCATTCCATTTTAACTGAACAAAGATTTCTCGCTCACGACGCGGTCCCTTGAAGATGACTTTGTTGTCCTCATTAAGGACTACTATCCGTATTTGTCGGGTCGTCAAAATATGAGTCTGAATGTCTTCAACATCGCTTATTGCGTATCCATCTTTTTCAATTCCGCTCACAGTTTGCCATAATTCCAACGGGGTTTCGACATCTGGGTCTCCGGTTCTGAAGAAGAATCGAAGGCCATTAGTCACCGCTTCATAGAGGCATTTTTTGTCGTAACGAGCGCTGCCCTTTGCTATTCTTCTCTGCGCGACAGTCACTTTGAATCTCAACGCCGTGTGAAACAATTTTACAAGCCGAGCAGACTGACTGAGTTTATTAAATTCGGCCAGAAGTACGGAGGGCGAGTTTTGTTCGCGAGGGCGATTTGGGATATAAAACGGTTCTTCCATTTGATCCCCCCAAAGTTGGAATCCAATTAGATCAGTTTTTCCGGAAGGCAGCATTTCAAGTACAGTAGTCAGAACCAGCTGAAGAAGTCCGTCAGGATCCGATGTGTCGTCAAAATTAATAAGCTGTCCGAAAATATCCAATGTCTTTGTTTTTCGTGACGCACTGCTTTTTATCAGTACTTCGGTGCATTTAAAGAAATGCGATAATTTACGACCATCAAACATTATTGTGTCAATATTACGCAACGCTGCTTTCGAAAACTCAGTATCTGCAGTCAAGATATCCATATTTTGCATGATTGAAGGAACATAGGCTGTTTCATGGCTAGCTACTTTTTGCTTCTTGCCACCGCCTTGCTGTATTGTAGCGTCGCAAGTTCGCTTCTGACCCAAGAACATGTCGTTATTGATGATTTCTCGGATCGCTTTCACGCGTCTTAATCGCGAATTGTAATCTTCTATAAAGTAACGTATTGATTTCCAAACTTTTAAAATAAAAACTACCTTCCAATAATTTCTGCTTTTTTAATAACAGGTTCAGCCTCAGTTTACTTTCAGTTTCGCCCCCAGCTTTACGACATTTCTCAATCTCGGCATGCAAAGTCTGCTTTTCTGAGCTTTTTGCAATGCTCAAAACTGAAAAGTGTATTTTGACCTTTTGCAACAAAACCGAACAATGAAATAAATACCATTAAGCTCCTGAAGTTCTTTTTTCAAGTCATCCATTTTCGTAGTATTCATTGCACCAAATTCGCCCAAAATGAAGCCGACAAGCCCAAAACCCGACCGTCTAGCCAGCCTTTTATGCTTCCCCAAAAAGGTCAGTTCAAGCAGACGTCTGCATAAATTAGCCAAACCCTTCTTTGTCTATTGCAACTTTTTGACTGATCTGCACTTTGCCATTGCGAAATCAAGCCATTTTCCCATGAAACAATTGTAAAGTGCAACTCCCAAAAATTTAATTCTTAATATTTGCCCTTTTAGGGAAAACGCGTCTCCCAGTTGCACTTACGACCATCCAAAAAAAAACACTCATTTTACCGCCCACCCGGATTCGTATAAATAGCAGCCCCTTTGTCCCCATGTGCCTTACTTTTGTTACTTTTTTATTCCTCACAATGTCTCCTATTCTCGGACTGCACGGCATCCTGTATGAAAGCGCCCATCCCCTCACGGATGAGGCCACCCTCTTGGCGATCACGCCTTCCTCAGAAGTGTAAGTATTTCTTAACTCTCGCAAAAGTCAAATCATGCCTTCTTTCAATTTTCAGAATCACTTTATGCCTTGTCGTCAAGGCGATCGAAGCACCGCGTCGAGTTGAGACGAAATATGGCGCTACGGATTATGTGAAGGTGATCTTCACGGGCGAATCCCCCACATTGAGCGTCTCAGCTCATGCCTACAACCGCAACGCGGATAAGGTGTGCGCCTTCCTTGAAAAAGGAGCCCGAGTCCTCATCAAGGCAAAAGCCGAAGAACCCGACAAAGACCTTTTCTCTTCCGACATCGGATTCAGCTTGAAGCTGAACACATCCACAAGGATTACCTGTGCGGGGTTGGTCCCTCTTGCCGAAGCCTGAACAACATTGCCCCCCGTTGAATGATCATGCCGTTGTGTTTTTTACTCTATTTTTGCGATTTCACATATATTTGGTTTTTGCGATTTCACATCTATTTGTTTTTTACGATTTGACATATATTTGGTTCAATAAACCGTTCTAATCGATGACAATCACCAGCTGAGCGCGATGGACAGACAAAGGGACCGAATAGGGCGCCTAGCGGCACTGGGGGTCACTTATTGACCTTTTCTGCTCATTGTCTCCCTCTCTACGGGGCGATTTTGCAAAGTTTCGATGATAGTTAACATTTTTTTATTGAATCATATCAACAGAATCGTTACATTAAACGATTTTAATATGGGCGGACGAACAAGTATTCGGCCGGGAAGTAACGGTTCGGGCGGAACAAGTCCGTAGTTTTGTCGTCAAACACTACTTTGTAGAAAGGCAAATCAGGCCGGCGGATGCCGAGGCCCAAAATCTTAAAGAAAACTAACAGTGCTTCGTTAGGGGGGACGGTTTCGACAATCTTAACGGGAGCTTTCCCATACGGAAAGGGGACTTGGGGAGAAACATGAGCCTTGTTCATGTGTTTCGTTTTGATTGCGTCGCCCATCTTGTAGACCTTTACATCCATTGGAACTTCGGGATACATGTAGGCCTTGGTTTCCCAGGAGTAGCAAAGTTTGTTGAGCCAGTTAGTGCGCAACCTGTCGACAGGACCTCGAAGCTGATCGGGCTGTTTGTTTTTGTAGAGAATTTTGACGTCGACAAATGCTCTGCAAATGTTTTCACTTGTTACTACATTTGAAAGTATATCTTTAAAACTTACTGATTTGTCACGACAGCAGTAACGCTCAAGTTCGGTTCCATGTTTGAGAGCATTTTCTGAAAAAGGTTTGATCAAAATCGGCTGTTCACCAGAAGGCAAAAGTATAGCAAATGAAAACAGCATGGTTTTGGGAGATGCCAGATTTCACCATGAAAACAAACCTTGGGAAAATGCCCTGTCTTTGTTATGTCATTACAATTTTTCTATTCTCCCATGCCCCCGAGTCGATCGACCCCCATGTTTCGGAGGTTGATAACACACCACAAAAACAAATCGTTTTTATGAAATTTTTTGTTTTTTGGCAGCTTGCCAGTGCCTTAGAAGCACGCCAGTTACCGCCAATGTGATGGGAACATTTAGACCTAGCACGTCAGAAGCATGCAATGTTTGATCTTTTGTGAACATTTTGAGAAATTACAGTACCTGTCAGAAGTCAGTGATCCACGATTATGAAAACGTCGAAATATCAGATGTAACCCAACTTTTAAATTATGCAAAGACATTGTTTTTGGTTAGACCCAAGATTTGTGATATATCTCAATTGAGGTTTTTTTTTTTTTGCAACAGGTTGATTTATTGGTATTAACATGACACGACATGGAACCGTTTCGTAATTGCAACAATTCACACGAAGATCTGCACCTCCAATAATTCAAACGGAATCTCCATCGTTTCATTCTTCTCAAGATTTTTGCAGATGAGTCCAGGCCAGTGCGGGAAGGTCAACTTGATTCCCCGCGTGATAAACCCACGGTTTCTCGTTAAAACTCTTCCTTGGAAGTCCACGGGAACTGCAGTCATAGGGCGGGTTCCGACTCCAATGAACAAGACGGGATCATGGCTGTACGATGTGTATTCCGCACAGATGCGCATGCTGTTAGCCTGCTGAATCACTTCGATGAAAGGGATGAAGCTGTTAACTTCCGAGATAAGGGGGACGGTCTTAGTCAAGAAGTGCAAATCGATTAAATGGTGCAGCAAGCTTTTCCAAATAATCGCCTCTCCCTGAGCCTCAGAAGCGTCAACGGGGATACGGATGATCTTTCTGAAGGACAAAACGCGGTAATTATTGCTAGCATTTTAGGCATCACTTACGTAGTGTGGTCATCGGTAATCTTTACCGTAGTTGGATAGGAGTCCATGAACTCCTCGCCAAGGTTTTCCATTACTGGAAAAAAAAGATTACGCCAGAAAAGAGGATTGCCGATAACATAAAAATCACAAAGCACGCAAAAGTCAAACAAATCGCCAAAAAAACCGTCGAAGAATTCAAAACCAAGTAAATGCAACCCATGAAAAAGTGTGAAATGGCAAAACCCAGGACGGGGGATGCTTGTTTCTGGTCGACGTCTTCTACCTGAAAAAATGCAAAGCAGGGTGTGGCCACCTTTGAAGTCAACAATGCTCTATTGGGTGAGGTCAAAACAATTTCAAAATTTTATTTTTATTAGATCCACACTATGTTACAATAGACAACAGATCGAGGGGATAGTAACAAACGCTGCCATCGGGTAAAACACCGTAAGCGGCTGGAACCATGGCCGATCGAACAGTGATTTTGTGTTTTCGCTGAAAGTATTTGACCAGGGTCTCGCTAGGGCAAGCCTTTACGTTAGTCGCTGCCGTAGAAGTAAAAGCAATGAAGACAAAGTTTCGGCCACGGGAATTGGGACCTAGTTTTGAACTTGTCTGCAAAATTGCTGATTTTAAAAGGCTCTGAAGAAACACACTTTTAGTATGTTTAAGTTGCGCCATCTCATCGGGGTAGTTGCGACAGAGCCAGTCATAAAGGTTGCAAAAAACCCGATTGTTTTGGGGAGCATAAACATGAATGTTAATGTCCATCCTAAAATGTTTTTTGTCACTTTTTGTAATCAAATGTCTTTTTTATACACATAATACACACGCAATGAAATCTTTAAATTGATTAAATCATGAAAAATGTGCCAAAGTTGACGATAAATTGTTGCATCTCGCTGTAGCACAGAATTAGGGCCGATGAATGCTTAAGCCCTGTTACAATAATCTTGCCACTTGAAAAAACAATAATACAAGCTCCGTCTAATTTAATCTGAAGTCCTGAAAATATTTCGACTTCATAGGAAACAGACTTTATAGCAGAATGCGGATGTAACAAAAGTTGACTGTATAAAGAACGTAAGTTTAATTTACAATGACAGTTAGAAACAGTTACAATATTTCGTACAACAACCAAAGACGGAACTTTGGCAATACTTAGCATTCGACTAACTCGGAGAGCTTGGTGGGGCAAATCGTCGAGACTTTTAACACCGGTTATAACAATTCGGCCTGTGTGAAAAACCAGAAAAGTCGTCCGTGGATCAGGCAATCTCAGAATAGCAGCTCGAAAAACGGCTGGGTTATAGCGGACGGCATCCTTATTTACTCGTGCAAAAGATTCCAAGTTCACATTTTGGCCGATATCGCAGGTTGCAACAATATTGAGTATTGTATACTCGAGTTGCATAGTCAGGCCTAAACTTGTTTTCATAAGTTAACAATGGTTCACGTTTTTAAACATCCGTTCACATGCATGCTCGTAGGGGCCACGTCTTGCGGAAAAACTTGTTGGCTCAAAAAGTTTCTTAAAAATGTTCATGAAATGACCCAGCCGTCCGTGACAAAGGTTTTGTATTGTTACGGGGAGTTAAATGATTCAATTATTCAGTATGAAAAAGACGGGGACATTATCACGCACAAAGGCATTCCTTCGGTAGACAAAATAAAGAAATATGCAGTTGATTCAAACTTGCTATTAATTTTAGACGACTTAGTTTTTGATAGTTCCGAAGAATTTTTAAGCAATATTTTTACCCGAGGCAGTCACAATTGGAATGTGAGTGTAATTCTTGTAACTCAACACATGTTCACAAAAAATACCCGCACAGCTAGGTCAAATAGTCATTATCTTGTTTTAATGCGTAATCCTAGTGGAATGTTGCAAATACGGACACTGGGAACGCACTTATTTGCCGGGCGGTTAAAATTTTTCTTAGAATGTTATAATAATGCAACAATTGAGCCTTATAGTTACCTACTTGTCGACATGCACCCCGATACCGACGAAAATATGCGGTTAAAAACCTATATATACCCGACTGAACATTGTATATCATATGTTTCAAAATAATTATGATTCTTGGAAAGCGTGTAAAAGATAATGCAAAATTTTTGCGCGATTTGCAACGTGCTAAGTCAAATAGCTTGCGAGAATCCTTGTTAAAAGAAGCTTCAACCGAAGAAATTTTAACCATCGTTGAAATTTGCGCAAATATTTTGAATTGGCGTGTTCCCCTCAGAGGCCAACAGCGATTAAAATTGGCTAAAAACGCTGAATTCTTAAGAAAGTTAATTCGTATAAAAAGCCCCGAAACCGCCAGACAATACGTCATTCAAAAAGGAGACGGTGCTATTTTAGGGGCTATTTTAGCGCCAATAATTATAGAGTTGGCTAAACTTGTTCTCGAAAAAGCATGACTTTGTTTACTCGCATGATTACAATTCCTGAAGAACTATACTTGTCTCTACTAGGCAGTCAAAAATACAAAGCTGATGTTTCCCTGAAGGTAGACCCTTTGTCTGCCACCGCGCAACAGTACAATATTTTGAAATTTAACCGAAATAGACGTTTAGACATTGAAACGGTTGAAAACAAACCAGTTAATGTCCAAATTACAGAAGCTCCTAAAAAAGATCCAATAAAAAATGCTGATGCAAGTAAAAAAAAGGATGTACCAGTGACAAGGAATCTATCATTGAAAAAGAATCAAAATACTGTAGTCAATGAAATTAGCGATGCTGAATATTTGACGAGTTACGAGGACAGCGTGGTAGATAGTGCTTCTGACGATGATTTTACGTGGAACGGTTCGAATAAAAACGATAATTCCGATCCTACTCCGAGAAGCATCGGTGATGACTCACTTTTCCCCGACAATGCTACTTATGATGAAAGGAGCGAGTTAATGAAAGCAATGTTTGTCAAGATTATGAAAGCAAAAGAAAAATTTGGGGTGTCCGAAGACTTGGGCATTCTTAACGGCAGAGGAGGGGTGTTTGTAAATAGCAATGTTCAAAATTGTCTCGAGCATGTTTATGGACTGAATGTAAGGTCAAAAGCACCGAATGGCACTCCTAGTTTATTAGCAAAAATAGCCGAAGTCAACCAAAAGGGGGGAGGCATAAAAAGGAATGCGTCATTACAAAAAACAAAAAAGGTTTTGTACAGGCTATGGTGAACAAAAATGAATTGCTTTTAAAAATCTATACTGATGCCAAAGATCCTTCAAGCTTTGCTTCAAAGGCAAAGTTGCTTGCCGCGGCTAAGAGTAAAGATGTTTCTGTTACTGCTGTCGATGTGGATAACTTTCTTATGGGACAGCGTGCATATACTCTTCACAAGCAGCCCCGTTTTAAGTTTAAACGTTTGAAAACAATTACGTCTGGACTTCATGTCGATTGGCAAGCAGATTTGGCCATGATGGATAAACTGGCTGAAAAAAATGACAATTTTAAGTATATTTTGATCTGCTGTGATGTGTTCAGCCGAAAAATGATGGCAGTGCCGGTTTTGACGAAAAAACCCTCCGATATGATCAAAGCATTCGACATACTGTTTGAAAAGGTGGGTTATAAGCCATGGCGAATTATTACCGATGGGGGCTTAGAGTTCAATGCGAAAGCAATGAAAGAGTATTTTGCGAAAAATGACATTATCAAGCACCAGACATTTTCGCACCCCCTTATTCATGCTGGAATTGCGGAAAGGGCAGTACGTACAATAAAAAATAAACTTTATAGATATTTTACTCATAATGCAACTCATAGATGGATTGATGTTTTACCTGATATTTTGGAGAGCATAAACAATTCTGTTTGCAGAAGTACTGGCTTTACTCCAAACAGTTTTACGTTTAGCAATGCTTCTGAGAGAAGGCATGAAATTTATGAAAAGTTTATTGACAGTCCAATAAAAAAGCCTGCGCTAAAAACGGGAATGAAAGTTAGAGTAGCAAAATTGCGCAAAGTTTTCAAAAAGGGTTACTTGCCCAATTTTTCTGACCAAATTTACACCATTACAAACGTTTTTGACGCAAAAAACCCGATAACTTATGAAGTCACTGATGACGCAGGAGTAGTACAAAATGGCAAGTTTTATGAGGCTGAATTATGTCCTGTTACTCAAGATTCGGAGACAATTTACAGGATTGAAATACTTAAGGAAAGAAAACGCAAAGACGGAAAAAAGGAGTGTTTTGTTTCTTGGATAGGTTATACCGAAGAACACAATTGCTGGATCCCGGAAGACAAAGTTTTGGGGCTATAAAAAGCAAAGCTTTGTTTTGTTCTGCATTTTTAAAGAATGTCAAACTCTTTCGATGTTTATCTACCCTCTGCAACATTTGGAAACAATAACACCAGCAGTAGTTTTAGCATAGAACTCGCTCATGCATTACGGTTTGAATCTAAATGGCAGGTAGCTCTGACAAATATTATTTACCCGCATACATGGTCTGAAACTGGGGAATTTACTAGACTCTACATGACAGTTTATTGGCCTGATGAAAGTAGTCAAAAGATTGAGTTTTCTTCCGATGTTTTTACTGCACATGCTACCGAAGTGGCATCAATTTTAAACAATACAATCGACAACTATTCGGTCACATGCCGAAGGTCGTTGGATGTTGACCATTCAGAGAGTACAATTGAAGAATTATTTTTTGTTTCGAATGAAAGAAAACTTTTGGAGAACGGAGCTAACATTGTAAACAATGTTGAATTTAAATATGACAGCATTGGCCGTTTCATACTACGTTTTAATATGGATGTTATAGGACATGTTATTTTATCTAAAGATTTAGGTTTTATGTTGGGTTTCAAGGATAGAGAAATTCATACTTCTGTCACACTTGCAGACTTTGCTCCTGATTTTACAGGCGGCATGTCGTTGTTTTATGTTTACGCTCCAGGCCTCATTGAACCCATTTGTGTCGGAGATACAATGGCGCCTCTGTTACGATGTTTTGCCACCCAAGGTTCGTTTACAGAGGTAGTTGAAAAAGGATTTTTGGACCCCCAATACAGAAACTTGCTAACGAAAGAAATTCGGGAAATACAAATTAGTATAAGAACCTCAACAGGCAAGACTGTACCCTTTCAGTACGGAGGAACTGTGGTTGTATTAAGTTTCAGAAAATGCACCCTTTTCTGAAACCACTTTATACAGATGAAATAGACGTGGCATGTAACAATTTAAAAAAACAAGGGTTTTACATTGGCTGTTATGCTGCTGACGAAATACCCCAGGGTTATAATAATGCTCCTTATGGGTTTATTGCTAACACTGATGCCAGCCATTTGCCTGGCAGCCATTGGATCGCTGTTTGGGTTCATAACAAAAACGAGGTGTGGTACTTTGATTCTCTAGGTGAAAATATCTGGGACCCGCACATGGAAAGCTTTCTCAGTAAATTTCAAAAAATTCGAAAAAATTCGACCGCCCTTCAGAGCATATTTTCAACGTCATGTGGGCAATTTTCAATTATGTTTTTAATTCTTTGTGCTAAAAAACTCGATTTTGACAACATAATAAAGCTGTTCAAAAGCCTAGGTGTACACTCTGACATGTTTGTGGGATTGGGGGTGCGTGTTTTAGGTATAAAAAGGAAGTGATGGCGGAAACATTCGTCATAAAATGGATAATACAACTTTTGATTTGATGTGTCAGTGTCGGGAATGTCCCGTGGTGGCCGCCGGTGAACCTTACGCCGAAATTATCGGCGGCATTTCGTGTATATTTATTCTGCTGGGCGTCGCAATTGTGCGTATAAAAAGGAATTTAAAGCCGTTGTTTGGAAGCAGTGACAACTCGAATACGGTATGATGTCAAAGTATTTTAATCCGGACACTGTTGACTGGGATTTTTTTCTTTCAGGCCAGCAAAATGGCAGAGGTGCGTACTTCCGAGGCATGCAATATCAAAGAGGATCGGGAATTGGAGCTATTTTCAAAAGTGTAATGAAGTATTTAATACCGTTAGGCAAAAGTGCTGGCTATGCCCTCGCTGATGAAGGCATTAGCACTGCTTCACGTATTATTGAAAATTTAAATAAAGGAGGAGGAATTAAAAATGCCGTTAAAAAGGAAGGACAACGAGGCTTACAAAACATTTTAGAAAAAGCGGCTGTTGCTGTAGGCCCTCAAAAAGGGGAGGGCAGAAAAAACGTAAAGGGTTTACAAAAATACCCCCTCCTTCTGTACGTAAACGGGGAAAGGTAGACGCTCTGGGGCAGTATTGAAAACTGTATGTTTGTGTATATAAAGAATGGTCTTGCAGAAATAAAGCAATGTTTTTTGGGAAAATGTCGTGTTTAAAAAATGTTAGTGAAAAAAGCGTCCCGGCTTTTCCTTCGTCGTTAGATCTATTTAACGTGCCACCGACTAACGTCGCTTTTGTCTCGTCGGGTCACAAAACTGTGCTTCCTCTGAATCCGGTAGCCGAGGACCCTTTTACTTTTCGAGTTTACAGTGATAATTCATGGCTCGACCTAGGACGTACTTACATTCAAACGGAATTTGTAGTACAAAAGAAAGGAGCAAGCGGTGAGTGGATTGCCATTCCAGCCGATGACGTAGACATCGCCCCTATTCAGATGATTGGGCTTACTCTCTATAGGCAACTACGGTTAACTTTCAACGGAGTTGATGTTTACGACAGCGGAACATTGTACCCCTATCGGGCTTATTTGGAGACAGAGTTGTCCTGTAGTGACACAATTAAAAATACGGAATTGGAAGCGGGAGGCTATTTTGTACAGAATGAATTCGGAGATTCATCTGACGCAGGCTTTGAAAACCGAAATGCTATGATCCGGAATGGTAAATGTGTTGTCATGTCTAGGCTGAACTTTGATTTTGCAAATCAGCCCTTGCTGCTTTTGAACGATGTAGACGTCGTGTTCACTCTTTACAGAACTCCCGACGACTTTGTCTTGGAGAAAACGAATGCTAATCCTTCCGATTACCGGCTAAAGATTGAAAACATCAAAATGCATGTTTGTGCTGTAGATTTGCAACCTTCATTAAATGTAAAGTTTTTCCAAAAATTGGAAACCATGCCTGCGACGTATGCTCTGCGAAAAACTGAGATGCGAGCCTTCATGATTAATGCGGGGAGGACCGAGTTTGCCCAAAATTTGTTTACGTCTCTGGTCCCTCGACGACTTATTTTTGGAATTGTCAAGCAGGGTTCCTTCATGGGAGGGCCGTCGTCAAATCCTTTCAAATTTGAGGCTCACGGCCTACGAGAATTTGAGATTTCAGCCGGAGGCAAACGTTTTCCATATGAAAAATACAAAATGGACTTTGATAAAGGAAACGCTGTTCTGCCATATTTAGACATGTTTCATGCTTTAGGACAACATTATAACGCTTCCAATTGCGGAATTACATATTCAAAGTTCAAAGCGGGCTGGACAAATTTTGTGATCGATCTTACGGCATCGCAGGAAGAAACGAGCGGCTTTGAACTAGTTCAAAATGGATCGACGGATATTCGACTTGAATTTTCCACACCTGTTCCAGTTGGTGGCTTGGAACTAGTTGTCATGGCAGAGTTCGATCAAATTTTAAGCATTGACAATCAAAGAAGAGTAAAGTTTGAAAATTAAAAATTTTGACTAACTAAAAACAAAAAAAAATTTGAAATAGTGTTAAAATGTTTTGGACTTGCGCAGGTTCGAAACAAAAAGGTTATCGGCGCCATAATATGATGTCGTAACCACTAGACACTCTGTGCTGACATTAATGTGTAATTAAAACCCGATGTCTTTAAATCGAGACTGAACACATAAACT
>KB455573.1:920-19886 GCA_000341325.1 Panagrellus redivivus | reverse complement strand
TAAATACTGCCTTGGCATAAAGGCCGAAAAGTCAATTTGTACACATAAAGGTAGTTTGCTTGCAGAAACATGCCGGTAACACCATCGGTCGATGACATTATTCTGTTAATTGTCGAAATTCCATGCTATTTGTACCATGTTTCGGTGGCTTATCTCATTATTTGGCACATTGTTCATCGAGTTAGTCCGTTTACAAATGCTTTTTTCGTACTTTTTTCGTTGATTTGTTGTGCGGATTTGGGATATTTTTTGTTTTGCGTAAGTTTTAACGGTCAATTTTTTGAAGTTTTGTTGAAAATGCGAGTGTTTAGTCAGTAATGAACATCAAACTCGCCCAACTTGGATTATTTACTGACTTTTTCGTAAGTCCCTCTGGCGGTTGGGTATCAACAATCGGCTACATGTCGGGCGAGTATTTTGGCATCTTTCAAGCATTGACCCACATGGTGATTACGGTTAATCGGTTTAATGTGTTCTATTTTTCGGCTCATTATGACAAAGTACGATATTTTAAACTTATTTGAAAGCATTGAAGATAGAAAAACGTAACTTCAGATCTGGCAAGGCCGTCGACTCGTCGCCGTAGTCATCTTTCTTATCATTTCACCAGTTGGCTTCTTCGCATGGCACCTCAACCACAGAATACTGTATTACATGGTGGATGAAAACACAATAGCTCAAATGATGGATGATCTCCACGTTCAGCTGATTGTCAGCACGATGGGGTTTATATTGTTCGTTATCACCACCGGTATCAATGTTGTCCTCGGAGCGGTGACGGCCTTTCGGTATCGACAGCTGACGCGACAGGGTTCGCTTTCACGGAAGCAAAAGTCGGCAAAAGCGCTATTTTGTGAGTTTTTTTTTGTGATTTTAAAGCTGTAATTTGGCTTTGAGACAACTCTTTACGCAATTATGACCTATTTTTGAAATTTGTTGTTACAAATTCCATCAACTTGCACAAAAATGATACAAAAAACCGGGTAATTTCAGTCAGTTCGATGAGCCTAACTTTTGCCCAACTCTTACGCACCCTTTTCCATGCCGGAATCTTCATATCAGCGTCGACAAATAACAGATACCTCGCTTCGACCCTCCAAAAAAGGCTCCCTTTAATTGCGGACGTCTATGCACTCACAGGTTCCGTGTTTTTGCTGATTATAAGGTATGCATTATGCGTTATCTTGGCTGAAAATAACCAGAGAACATTACAGCACTGATGTTCGACGCGCTTACCTGACATTTTATGGCTTCCGCAAGGGTACGGTTGCGGTCTCAGTTTCGAGCTCGGCGAAAGCGAAAACATCGTTTGTCACCACCACGGAGCATCAGCAGAGGGTTTCATCTGCGCAATTTGACAAAAATAAAGAATAAAAACCTACTTTGAAGTTATGAAGTTTAAAAACAGCATTCAAATTACCATAATAACCGAAGAGAATTGCCACTTTCGCACCGATTTGGCCCTCTTTGGCCCTCGGGGCTACTTACCGTAAGCCTGCTTGCCGGAGGATCCTATAACAGCAAACATGATCGTCGCCATCATTGTTGCCGGCGTTTTGGCTGTCATCGTTGTCATCATCGGGATTATTGGCATTGTCGTGGCGACCAATACAAATGCAGCGTATGAGTTTATTATGCGTCGATTTAGGTGTTGTCAACGGGTGTGTTGTTATTGTTGTTGTAAGAAAGGAAGACTGTCTGCTAATCACATGAATGGTGCTGGGGTGAGGTTTATTACAAACAAAAGGCATTGAAAATTGCAAGTTTTCAAGCACAAAGACGAAACAGAAATAACCTTCAAAAAAGTTCGATCGATAAAACCGCTCGAAGATCCAGCCGATCCAGAACAACCACCAATTGAACCTCAGCAAGTTGAGGAAATTCCTGCTACACTACCGCTGGCGCCGACGATGGAGCCTTCATTACGATCGGAATTGACAAGAGTTAGCAATGCGGGGGTGGTCATGCCGGAGCGGACATCTGAACTTGAAGTGGGTTTTTCGAACTGATAGCCTGAGGGCAAATTAATAAAACACAGTAATATGAAAGTTTTTCCACTTCAGAAATCAACAAGTCTCGCACAAGCATCCGAAAAAGTCGTCGAATCGATCAAAGACGAAACTACAGTAACCAACCCACGTACACAGCCAACAAGCTCGGTAATAGCCCCCGAAAAACCGCAACCATCAGAGCCGCCGACAAACCCGGCAAACTCTGCCTACTTAGCGATTGGAGCGAAAGATCTCAGTCCAAAGAATAAACGACGCTCACACAGTTGACACTTTTTTGTAATGAATTGATAAATATGACATGGAACTAATTTCGCACCGTTTTAATGAGACTTTGATAGTTTTATTGGAGTTTGGGAAGTTTTTGACATGAAATGCATGCAAATTACAAAAATTCCCGCCACACCTTGAGGAATTCCTTTAACTTTTGACCCCCTTTAGGAGCCGTTCACCTGATGAGGTCCATCTTCCTATTTCTCACCCTGTTTGTCGCTTCAACATGGTGCGTCCAACTTCTCCTCAACCACGATTTTGTCGACATTGCCATGACAAAAGACCTCCTCAAGGTTGAATTCGACCGCCGAACCTGTGGCCCTAACGACCACGTTTGCTTTTGCTACAAGGGTCCTATGAAATACTCAAGCATGTATATAACGCCAATCTGCGGCCATGAAGCAATATTTTTTTGCTTTTCAATTCAAGACGGCAAGCTTCGGCTTGATCACACCGAAGAACTGGTTCTGGAACTAACTGGGACGGATCCTTTTACATTTGATTTCGGTCGTTTCGGTTTGATGAATATTGACGGGTACGCGGTCGTTTCGCCGCCGGAACTTTATCCGATCGCCGGGGAGCATGATGAAAAGTATATTGGCATTGTTAAGATGGCGGCCCGAGGGTGTGGGCAGGGACATGTCACTTTGGTGGGTTGTTTTTCACGGTTTTTAATTTGACTCATATTTGAGGGGGTTTTTCGCTGAAGATTTTCAAAGTTTTCTGTCTTCTGAGTTTGTGTATCATCGTCAGAATGTGCAAAACTGACAAATTTATGATTAAGGGCAAAACCCCTCATTTTTCGAAGCACCCTCAAAATTGAGGGGCAAAACCCTCAAACCTAAACTTCATCTTTAACCCTAAATTTCTAGAATGGCGATTTCCTCACAACATTACAAACTCCTCCCCTCAGTCAGTAAGCTCTTTCCTTCATTCTTCAGCCTCAATTTACCGTAATTTCAGACTCTACACCCGCCCTCCAGAAATCGATAAAAGAGGAAAGGTCTACTTCATGCCCGGTAGCAATGTCATCTTTGTATCCATTAAACGCTATAACACGTGGACTGTCACTCAGCAAAACTTGCAAGTTACCAAATTTTCATATTATTATTTAAAAAAAAACTTACAGCGCATGTTTATGCTACGAATCAGAGCGTCCCACTGAAGTTCTCGCCCAAGCAAAATGTCCTTTCCCCGATTCTTCTCAAATCTGTTTCTTCCAAAGCGCTAGGCTTAGTCGACCCATTCAGGGTCAATATTACAATTTGTACGTTGCTGCCGATATTGGAGAACCTATCGAAGACCCTTATTTGTATCAGTACAGCATGGTCGAAATGGAGTACCATGTGGGCATTTTGGCTTTTTAATTATTGCCACCTTTTTATATTTATGTTATAATAAGTTTAGACTGATCCGACACTTTCAATATATTTCTATGGAATGGCGAAGTGGAGAAACCTGCCCCAACCAAAGTTCCGTTGGGGATATCGTGCCGGTAGTTCGAAGAAGGAACGCACCATTAAGTTGGCCGCGGTCATGAATGGAGATTTTGATGTTTATGTGGTGGGATTTTTGGCGATTTGGAGGATTTAAAGAATGTTTTGGTGGATTTTAGACGGGACTCATGGATGGAGCGATCTTCGACGAACCGAATCAGGCATTTGAATGATGTAACGACAAAAAGTCAACGATAATGACAAAGAACATGCTTATGACTAACTTTGTAATGGCTTGTTTGCTTTGTATTCTTGCAATGAATCATACATGCACTGGTTGAGCACTCTAAGATATTGCTTTCATTTTGTCATTACAAAATGGTTGTTTGTTTTTGTAAATTTTACTTAAAAGCTAATTTTTTTCTTTTAAACTGTCGCATAATGGAATCTTGAACCATATGAAGCTTCTGTGGACCAAAAAGGTTTCATTGCCTACACCGCGTTCGTCAACTTACACCCAAAGCCAACCAATAACCAGCCACATGCCCGCCTCCTCCACCACCGTACAATCTTATCAATAACTCCTTAAAAGCGTCCATAAATACCCAAATGCCACTACTATCGCCTCATATCAAACCCCAATAGCTCAGCTGCATCTGCAATGCGCTTCCTTTTCCTTTTACTGCTCATTTCCATCCCAATCGTCGACTGTAGAATCAGTAAAAAGATGATCCGATCCCTTGAGAAAGCTGCCGACGTCATCGAAAATCTTCAAAAATGGATCGAAGTGAGTTTTACCACTGTCTACCCTCACTTTAGTATGTTTATTTTGTAATTGTGTACGCTTTCAGATCGGAAAAGGCATAAAAGACCGCTACGACGACTACCACAGCGACCGTAACGAACATGAAACCGCTCGGCGCCATCCATCAAGAGCACATCGCTATGGTGGCGCTACTTATTACATTGGATAATCAACTGCCGAGCGACTTGCGACCGTTTATATACGAAATATTACATTTATTAATCAATCTTTGCACAGTAAAAAGTTTAAAGGAAACATAGAACTAGATACCAATCTTTTTTGGATCCACATTGAAAAACCTGCGAATGGCAATAGTTTGGCCGATACCAACAAATAAAATCACGCAACTTTGAATGATGCTAAACGAGTCAATAAAATATGAGTTTGTTTTTTGCATGTGTTCATCCATAGTCATAACTTCGGTCATCTGTTTTTGAAGGAAGATCATTGAATAGATTTTTGTCGTGATAAGGTTGATTTTGTCCTGTAAAGGCAATTTGAAGTTGAAGTTTTCAAAATTTATAAATCCTTACATTGATATTGGTCCTTGCATTCAGTTCCTCATGCTGTGCTACCGCTACCTTCTCAATTTCGTCAGGAACGTAGGCCAAGAACTGCAGATTCATACGTAATTGGCCATAGTTGACGCGGGCCGTGGCACACACCTCGTAGACGCCTTCTTCCTCGACCTTAAATTCTTGGCGAACCACGTTCTTGCCGTGTTTCCATTCAGAGTATTCGGCAGAGGGTGAAGTTACTCGGAGGTGGACTTCGTGTTCATTGTCGTCGATTGACTGGAATTTTGGCGTTTTTAAACTGGCAAAAGTTGAATTTCCGCAAATTTCGTGACACCAGTATAAAGTTGGGAAAGGTCAATCCTACTGTGACCATTTTGTTTTCCAAAAAATTGAGAACCGTCATGTGGTTAATGCAATATGAAGTTCTTCATGTCAATAGTTTCCTCGTCAGAATTCTTCAAAAAGCAAAAAGCTAACGGTCCCCGATAAGAAAAACCATAACTCACAGTCAATGAAGCCTTCAAATCGGCGCCCTTCTTGAGTTCCTCGTAAAAACAGTGCATTTCGCTCTTGGATGTGACGTAGAATGACAGAAGCGTGCCAAATTTGACCCGTTCCGGACCATAATTGGTGTAGACGGACAACGCTTGACTTGTCGGCATCAAAAGCGCCACGACAAGGCCCCATAGGATTGTCGTCATGGCGGAAGGAGATTCACGGAACGTGGCTGCAAACACCGTTCGAAGCAATAAAAATGGTTATTTTTTCCGAGGTGACGGAGGAAACGACCGGCCGCAGGACCCGTACAAGAGCGTGAATGCGTCGAAGCAATCGATCCGTGGCAACGCCGGCGAATTGATTACAGGGCGCCCCAAAGGGAATGAAACGAGCCCATCGATGTATAATCATGCTTTGTATTATAATAGCGAGAGGGCTGTGGGCGCACTTTTGGCGATTATCAATGTGGGGTTATGTTTGTATAACCTGGGAGAGCTTTTTTGGTTGAAATTTTCAAGGTTGTTCAAGTAAATTTATTGAATTTGTTATGGAATTAGTCAAATTGTATGATGGTTTTATGGTTTTGTGAAATGTAAATTTTTTGGCCGACTAAATGGTACCCCCGTTTCTATAAGCTGGTAATACCGACCCACGCACATAGCGTCCATTAGATACAAATTTTTGTGTAGGCATTTTTTTGATAATCCCTTTTTAATAAACAGTTTGTTTATGATGTTTTGCCAAATTTTATAATTTTGTCAACTTACTCTAAAAATTAGTTAACTTACTCACAATTTCAAATTTTTGGAAATGTCGCGCACTGCCACCCCTACTTGTTTTCAAATTTTGCATCGTAAATCCGTGTTTTTATCAGTTTGCTTGTCTTATTTTACCTCCATGAGTATTATAACAACTTCCACAAAGCAATTATTCACTCCTGGCATGTATTCCCTTGGCAATTTTTGCCCTTCTCGGCCAACTGAATGAGTATTTTGTACTTTTCAAAGCCTTGTTTTATCTGATGCCCAAGCACACCATTTAGTCGACATACAGCCTGAACAGATAAAGTGCAACCCTGACTGTCGTTGACGTTGTGATGGAAAAACTGAGGCGAAAATCCGCATCCGCATGGCCACAGGACATGCACGCTTGCACCCTCAATGTCGATGAACAAAAAAACGACGACTCTCTTTCTACGTAAACACTTGAGGATGCCTTTTTTGGTTGTTCCGTTTCCGGCATACACCGGCATACAATGCCATGCCTACAGCGTTCAGTAGGCTCCAAAAATGGAAGTGTTTGAACCGTTTCCGTCCAAGTACGCGTCGTATTGTAGCATGTTGGACCTCGACATCGGTCACGGTGTATACGTTTTTGGAACTCTAGCTAAAAATGGACCCCCAGTTTTTTCGAGAATAAGCTTAACCGACATGGCGTGCGCCTTCGAAGGCATTTTCATGGTCATTAAGCTTGCATTTGTGCCTGAAAAAATGAAACCTTAAATAGCTAATGGCCGACCGGTCGGGACTTGCCTGGGGGCTATGTATGGTGTTTTCTGCAAACATGTTTGTTTGGCGTTGATTTTTGGTAATTTGGTCTCGCTATTTTGAGTGTTGTTGTTTTTGCATTACTAATGTTGGAAAAACGAAATCGAAATTCCCAGCGGATCGACCTCATGCGATGCATTATTTCATTTTCGGCCCCTACTTTTCACGATGATAAGCAATTGCAATTGTTGTCTATCTCGAAATGCCGCCCGCCACCGCCCAAGTTGCAATAACATTCGAGCCCTCCTGGAATGACTACTGTTTTTGCAGTTGTTTTTTGCTTCCCTTTTTTTCATTTCTTTTCCATCCAGCTGCCCGAATGAATAATTCAGCTCCAATTTCAATGAAGCCATGCGGCCGAGGCTCGTGTTCGCCTCAAATTTTGAATGCCGTAATGGTGTGAAGCCCGCGGGGTACCCAGATGGAAGTTCAAAGTGTCTTCTAATCCATCGATTTGCGTAAATGAACCTCCCATGGCCTAAATTTAGTTTCTTTTTGCGCGCATGAAGCATGCGTACACCATTTGGTCTCGCCACGAAAGTGCTGAACCACTTTCCAGAGCGTCGGAGTCGATGTTTAGGAGTAATGGCACATCCGAGTGAAGCGACAACGACAACGACGACTTCGGCAAAAAAAGTGTCGTCATATGAAAAAGAGAGCGACGGCTCGAGGGCACGCAACAATTGGGGTGTGTCTCCGCTAATTGCATTTCCAGCCGCCGTCGCTGCCCCTGTTTTCGGCGTTTGCCGTCTCCACACACCATCACGAAGTGAGGAGATGCGCCTCTGTAATTCTGGGGCCCTTTCAGAAAGATTTTCATCGACGCCTTGTTTAAAGCATCTGAAAGCCGGCCCGGGTTGCCATAGGGGTTCTAAACAACTGCCAGGGCTGCTGCCGACAGCCTCAACGCCCCCGCGCCTTCTGTTTGCGCTCGTTGCTGCCATCACAATAGATGAAGAAAGGTCGAAAGAAGAATGGCTTCGCTCTTTTTATGGGTTTTTGAGCTTTTGAATTTTCGCTTTGACAGGGCTCTGTGCCATTGGGACTGCAAACGCAAGTGATGAATGGATGGCACTTCGGAAGTGTTCGAACTTTTGAAACACAATTCAGATACTGCAAATAAACAATAAAATTGGTCGTGTCGTCGCAAATGGGGTCTCGAAACGAAAAATTGAGTTTCGTGGTGGGACCGAGTGTCGTTAATTGTTACTCATAACCGCTCATAAGCATCAAATCTTGTCGAATTACTCTTATTATATATCTAATCATACCACTTTTGCCGACATAAAAGAATTTTTACAAAAAACGGTTTTCGTGGTAGGACTAATTTTCGTGATAAAACCGTTTTTCATTCAGTTATGACTTTATTTGCACTTTTTTCTCATTTTTCTGGTTTCGACTTATCAAGAGCTTTGCAAAACCGGATTTTTGTTCAAATCTGCACTTTTTCGTGGTGGAACCAATTTTCGCGTCAAGACCACTTTTTCATTAAAATATGCCGTGACCCTTCTTAGCGTGTCATACACCACCCATCGTCACTCATATCACACCGATTACGTCAAACTGTTCATGAGTGTAACAAAACCATCTTTCGTTTTAGGACCATTTTTTCATTATTATTTCAATCATGCTATTTCACCTGTCTTTTGTTTTTCCTATCAATTATGCCAGATTTCCCATTTACATTTCCATGTCACCCGTTTTCTGTCCCAATACGACCTCCTCGAACGGCACTTCCGCCGGAATCCCCCTCTCGGACCAAATTGTACGACAGTGAAACTTTTACGATCCTCAGTTCGTTTCGTGTCGCCGACGCCGGTTCTCGGACCGTCATTTTCGTCTTCGTTTCTCGGAGACCCTGCCAATTTCGATGGTCCCATTTGTCCGGCGGACAGTGAGTAGAAGGATGTGCTTGGTGTCATGGTGCACGACAACGGCGACGAGCCCTCAGGCAGCCCTGTGTATGTGTCCCCAAATTTTCTCTTTGGGTCCATCTGCTCTCAAACGGAGAACTGCAAAACTGAACGAAGGCCTTTTTGAAAAACTTTCCAAAAAACGGCTAAATTTTGTTTTTGCGGCCTCCGGACAACTGTACTCAACCTGGAAGGCACTTACTTTGAGAATCCGCACGTTTTTTGCGCCCACCCATTCCAACAATGATGAGCACCGTTGGCATTGTGTGGAGGCAGGCTTCTTGGCAATCAATCCCAATGTGATTAGCTGTTTTTTGTTCCTGTTTACGAGGGCTGATGCGTGGTGTCTTCGCTTCTTCGCACTCGCAAAACTTTATTTTGAAACAAACGCGCTTCGGTAGCAAACATTTTTCACTTTATTTGTTTTTATGTCATTTTAAAACAACTATTGCCATTGGGAATGCGCAATTCGAATCTGTTGTTTTTACCACTTTTAACTCCATGGCACAATGGCCCCCACGAAATGGTTAGTGTCGCTAAGCTACCAGTCATTCATAAATAGCTGTTTTTTTTTGTATCTTTACACGTGTTACACCCTAATCACGATTACACGGCTTGTCATCAAAGCCATGGCATCGCCAGACTTGCGTGGGGGTAATCGAAGTGCCAAGGGTTAATCGCTGGCTTTATGGCGCAAATTACGGGTTAGCCGCTTCTGCCACGCTTGGGGGTATTTTTAATTTATGTTTTGGGTACAGTTTTACTATTTTTTTCATTATTACAGTTTAAAGTTTTCAAAAAACTTATCAAATTGTTATGCTTTTTGATTTTCTATCGAAAATGTCTATTTTTGGTCCCGCCACGAAAACACCAAAAAGCACTTCCTCCCCAAATTTCCGGAAACAAATTTCACGGATCCGCTTTTCAGCTATTTTAAAGGCTTTCAACTAAATTTTAATCGTTTCCCGCTTCGAAAACACTTTTATGGTCCCGCCACGAAAATCGTTACACATATTTCCGCCTTTCCAGTCGACCCAATTTTCCGTGATTTTAGCCAAAATACGTTTATGTGGTTCCGACTTTGCAAAAAACAGCCAATTGATGCACTTACCATGAATGGCATGGCATTTCTCTGATGGTCTCGACGCGAAAATGACAGCCCTGCCTTGGCGTGTTTCCCTTCCGCTTCTAAATTAAGCCACAATAATCCTTCGTTTCCGTGGCCTCCCCATTCTTGTGCTGACAAACGGGCTTCGGGCATCCTTTTTTTTTGATAATAATTTGCGTGGGCATTCTTCGTAATCCCCCGAAGGGGTGTCCTGCTGTTGGGAAGGGTCACTGTTGATGAGTACACCGTACACTGGCAAAGGGGGGTCCAAATGTCAATTCGAGTTATGCGTAATTGTCATCGTTACAATACAATAGGTGGGCAGAGGGCAGAGGAATGACGCAATTTAGGTTTTGGCATGTTTTTGTATTGTGAATTTTCGATGAAAGCTGTTTTTTGTGCTGTTTGATGGATGCCAAAGGCGTTGTCGATAATGGGCATGTGAATGCCGACTGTGGTGGCGGCATTTCATTCACACAAATCGGTGTTCCGTTTCGGGATTGTCGCTTGCCTTCTGACACCAATGGGTGTCCAGCGTGTCGCTGATGTGCCATCGGAAGGCGCGCGCCCTGCCCTTGGCTCGCCTGGCTTGGAGGGAAAAAGCCCCTCTGGCAGTCTGGCCTTCATCCTGAAAAACTGGCCGTCGAACAGCGCCCGCCGCACATTGCCTCAGGACAGCCACCCCGAACACGAACGAAACGAGAAATGTCGGCCGGCGTCATTACAAATTTATGCATTCCGTGCTGCTACTGCCGAGAGCGAGGCCCCCAGCCAGCCGACGGCACAAGTGATGCCCGCCCGGGATACGGTGTGTGTTTCCTCTGGCCATGTTGTGTGGCCGTCGCCATCGTCGTTCGCCTCCGTTTTTCCCCCTCGAACAACAAAATTCGCCCCTCTCGGCGCGGCGAAACCCCAGCCAGCTTCGAGCCGGAGGTGTTTTCTCCCCTCTGGCAACGTCGGAATAACGCTCGCCGATGCACTGATGATGACGATCGTGTTATGATATGAGTGAGCCGTATGAACCAACCGCTTTGTCTCGACGATGTGCTGATTTTTGCCCGTTTTTTTACTTTAAAACTCCATTCTCTTTAATGCAATCGTTGTGTTTATCGCTTTTGTAGCCGTTTTTATCATCTGTTTCAACATAATTTTCCATTTTGCCCGTTTGAATCCCCGTGCACGTATTATTTACAAATTTTTCCTCTCGCTTACTTTTTTACGGAATTCTGTCTTCCATTTATGTTAATCACATTCAGATGATTGCTGTCCTTTATGTTTACATGATTTGCACCCTTCGCTGCTTTATTAATTAAGTTTAAGTTTTGCATGCACACCTTGTTCCCATTTTTGGTCTTGGCACGATCGTTTTTAATTTGCTCGACGTCTGCAGGAATCTTTATTATAAGCATTTTAATGTCTTTTTTTCTTGTTTTTGATCAGCTTTCCACAAGTTTTAGTGTTTCTTAGCCATCAGACACTGCCCCATTTAACCCGATCCCCTCCCTTGCACACTTGTCCAAGTGCACTTCCTGAGGGCATCTGGTCGGCCATCTGCCTCGCCGATCACCACTTCCCTACTGTATACAGCTTACGACGACGACGGTTGACTTGAGACATTTGGTCCGTGACTAAAAGCCTGAAAACGACCATTTGCAACCGCCCGCTCCGTTGGTTTCTCGTCGACGTCGTTTTTTTGTTGCCCGAACCAGATGCAAGCCTTGTCGTTTTGCGTTGTGTTCGAGAAAGGAAGGCGGCAGTCGAGAGAGGCGACGCCGACGGCACAGGCAACAAAAAAACGAAGGATAGACCGGAGGCCCTCCACCGTCACAGGAGGGGAAGACGGGTGACAACGCCGGCGACAACATGGCCACAGGCACTTTGAGAGGGGGGCTCCCGGATATCGATCGAAGCCGGAGGGGGTTTAGTGGAGAAAAAGGGGGAGGAGGAGAATGAAGTTAGCCGGGGGCTTTGGGACGAAAAGCCATTAGCTGTCGCGGTTGTGTGCGGCTGGCCGGGCTTGTAGGACATGTTGCAAGCGGTAGGGGCGCACCATAGCTTGGGGTGGATTGTGTG
Source organism: Panagrellus redivivus (assembly GCA_000341325.1). NCBI lineage: Eukaryota > Metazoa > Nematoda > Chromadorea > Rhabditida > Panagrolaimidae > Panagrellus > Panagrellus redivivus. The sequence continues at coordinate 7,706 of KB455573.1, read as the reverse complement.
TGCCATGGCACGCATGTGGGACAATTTGTCCGAGTGTTACACACATGGGACATCATGTCCGTTTCAACGAGAAGTTTGGGGCATGTTGTCCCCCGCACATGACGGACGCACGCATAAAGCCTTTTTTGGTCGAAAAGCCAGCAGCCGCGCCTCGGCTTGCAAATCCATTCTTGGCCCGGTGCCACACTGCCTGTCGCCGTGGCATGGTGGCGTTGCCTCCCTTCCCGACAAGCCCAGGACCGACGAACCCTGCGGCGATGGTGGCACTTGCCGATGTCCCCGGCTCGTTTGTTGCAACACTAAGGGGGGCCCAGTGCGTTCGTCTCGCCTTCGACATATATCCCGCCGACGGCGGTCGTCGTCGCGGTTCTTGTCTCGCTCGTCGAGCGCCACCACCACCGAGTCCGACCGGACAGGCTTAATGTAACGGGGCCCTGGGTCTCCGGTGCCTGCGCTTGCCGCTCGAAAACGGCCTTTCAAGGCCGGCCTGGCTTCTTCTTCGTCTATGGCACACAAATACACACAGTCACTTTCTGGGGGTCCACATCCATGAATGGCTTGCATGCCTTTAGCTAACGTTGCAAGCGACCGGACTACTATAGTTAATCCACTACGAGAGCTGTCGGGTCCGGCCGTGGAGGGGTTATCGATTTGATTGATTTGGCTTTTGAAGTGAGGGCGCCGTTTCGCGACATCTTTACACTTTTCATTTTAAATTTGTTTTCGACTGCCTTCCTTCGCCCTTTTCACACCCCATACATCATTTGCCGGGCGAAAAACCACAAGGGTTCGAAACCGCGGCCTCGTTTTCCTCGCAAATTGAAGCCAATTGCCGAGGCCCCAGCGATACGAAACCCCGTGCCACCGGGGTTTAACTGTGTTCCTTTTGTTCGAAATTTTCATCGATTACAGTATGAGATAACTTCCAATGGCCCACACTCGCGATGCTCCGATGACGAATCGGTCGCCGTGCCTTCGACCTTTACATTTTCGTTGTTCGGGTTTGGTTTGCATGTTATGTATGTTTGGCGGGTTCGTTTTGCTTTGCATTGGACAACACAACAAAAAAACCGTCGTGATATGAGGTTCTTTCGAGGCCCCCCTTCGTCTTCCTGGACGTGAGTGTCGTTGCTGGCGGCGGTGAGGTTGTTTCCGGAAGAGGGGCCCCCATACGTGTTCCGTGGTATGCATGGGTATGTGTGTCGACGGGGCCGGGAGGGGGGATGGATGGGGTTCGTTGACACATGGGTCGCGGATACATCGTACGTAGGTTTTTTCGTCAAGGACTCCGTCCGCAACAGGACTGGGCAACCATAACCTTGCAAGCGAGCACCCCCAGCGGGGTAAGCTTGATCCGCGTCAAGCCAAGCCTGGGATCGATTCGGCCATTTCGTACGTACAATACGAAAGCTTAGTAACGTCAAAACTGCGTGGTTATTGTGTAGGTTGGTCCTTGAAATCCTTGAAAGTGTATTCCAATTTCGAGTGCTTGTAGTTTGGAGGGCGTTTGCAATCATTGTTTTGTTGCTTACCTATGTTGCGGTTTTGTTTGCTCTGCCAAATTTTATTGATCTTGCGAAAACTGAATGGGTTTTGCGCTTTTTTGATCGCTTATTTCGTATTCAATTTTCAAATATTGATGTTTTTTGTCAATTTCAAACGCACTTCTTTTGATAACTTAGTTTTTACCCAAAACGACATTTTCCAAACAATTTCGACATTTTGATTTACCAGTTTTTAAAGGTTTATCCATTCCCCATAAATTCCGTCTTCCACATTCATTCCCCAATCGATGTTATACCTATTGTGAAAATATTTCCTCCATTTAGTTCTTTATTGACTGATTGGTTGAAATTGACGGTTTTGCGTGTGTGTCGCCTTTGTGCACCCTTTTGGTTGCAGCTTTTGTTTGACCTTTTTCGCCATTTTTAAGATTTGCAGGTCTTTGCGTTGAACTTTTTCATCACGTTACATCATTTTGAAACTTTAAGTAACATCGTTTTTCAACATTTTTACATCCCCTTTTTCGAATTTTGCTTCCCTAAAGCCGGCCCTCTGCGTGAAATGCCATCATCACCCCTGTGCCTGTTACATCCATCCTCCCTCTCCTGTCGCCCGTTAACGGATGGACCCCCTCCTGGATTCTAGAGTGCACATTATCGAGTTACACGAATCCGTCGCCATCGGCATCGGCCTCGGGGCTCACTCCCTCTTGCGCTTGCCGGCTCTCAACGAGACAGCGCAATGTTTCATTGAGGAAAAAAAAATGAGAACGAACGAACCCGACGTGGGCAGCCTCGGCAGTAGTAGCACCGTCGTCGACGCTGACGATGCTGACGGCCATGTTGTCCTCGGTTGTTCGGTCGAGAGTAGGCGCTGGGCCTGCGTGCCCCATGAACTGTGTTATATCTTCTGGAGAACGGGCGGAGGCACACACTCTCGATGGCCTCAAAGCCACCCTGGGGATGCAGGATGGATGGCTGGATGCACGGAAGGGGGGCTACCGACGACGACATAGACATACACAAGCAAAAACTGAGGGACGGAAACCGACGACGAAGGCGACGGCCGAGGGGGGAGACAGAGACAAAAACCGCTGAAATGTACAGCATTGTCGCGTAGCATGAACGGGGAGGGCCTGAAATTGGTTTTGAGTTGAATGGAAAGTACAAAAATGAAGGGTGTTTATGTAATTGACGACTTCCGGATGGGGTGTTAGTCGATAGCTGCACTTTGAACTGGCTGAATTCTCCTTTAAAGTTGTCTAATACCGTGTTTGTTGGCTTTTTGGATGCCTAAATTGGTCTTGGCGCGACTTTGCGTGGGCGTGGCGCGTCTTTTCACACTTTTATCGTGATTAAACTCCTTTTAAGTGCATTTGGATTGATGAGAATTTCCTTTCAGAAACCTCTTACAAACCACCTTCGGCCCTCGCTCGGCTTCGTCCCCGTTTCCATCCAGCGTCGCCGCCCTTCGCTCTCGTAGCCACCGGAGGATCTGCTAGCTGCTGTAGCTGTTCGGGTCGGTCGCGCGCGGTGCCCCGCTACCACCTCCCCAGCCCGAGGTCCGAGTCCGATCCCTCCGTGTGCCGACAGACGTGTACCTAGCTCGTAGCTCTCCACATTGGCATTTTCGTTCCGGGACCCCTTTCAAGTCGTCGACAGAAAGCCCATAATCTGATCCCTACTGCCAGGCGAGAGGTTCATCCCACCGCCTTCATCCCCGACGCTTTTCAACAGCGTCCCCCATCCATTCCCACCAACACCACCCATCTCCGCTTCGGGCGCCATCGTCGCGCTGTCACCGTCGTCGAGCTGACGCCGCCGTCGATCTCCACGTGCCTCGGCAAGATGGGCTGCACCATGAGTCAGGAAGAGCGCGCTGCGCTCGAGCGCAGTCGCATGATCGAGAAGAACCTCAAGGAAGATGGTCTTCAAGCCGCGAAGGACATCAAACTCCTGCTTCTCGGTAAGTTACCGTAATCCACCACCATTTTGAGTCAATTAACCCCAATCTTTCAGGCGCTGGCGAATCCGGCAAATCGACCATCGTAAAGCAGATGAAAATTATCCACGAATCGGGTTTCACCGCCGAAGACTACAAGCAGTACAAGCCGGTCGTCTACAGTAACACGGTTCAATCACTCGTCGCCATCCTGCGTGCCATGGGCAACCTTTCCGTGCCGTTCGGAGCACATGAACGCGAATCCGACGCCAAGCTCGTAATGGACGTCGTAGCCCGAATGGAAGACACCGAGCCCTTCAGTGACGACCTTCTCGCTGCCATGAAGCGCTTATGGGCGGATTCCGGCGTGCAGGAGTGCTTCAGTCGATCCAACGAATACCAGCTCAACGATTCGGCCAAATACTTTCTCGACGATCTCGACCGATTGGGTCAACCTAACTAGTGAGTCACCATTTCTATTTTCATTGCTGTTGGCACTTTTTTTGTTGAAAAGTGGTAGATTGATGCTAATTTGGACCCTTTCAGTGCGCCTACTGAACAAGATATTCTGCGAACGCGAGTGAAGACAACGGGTATCGTTGAGGTGCATTTCACCTTTAAGAATCTCAACTTTAAGTATGTTTCTAAACTTTCTTCATACATTTTTTAATGTTGATGCATTTTCCAGGCTGTTCGATGTCGGTGGCCAACGATCCGAACGCAAGAAATGGATTCACTGCTTTGAGGATGTGACAGCAATTATTTTCTGTGTAGCCATGTCTGAGTATGATCAGGTTCTGCATGAAGACGAAACAACGGTAAGTACAGGCAAATGTTATCTTTGAAGTGCCCAATGTAGATGATGCCAGCTTTTTTGTTTTTATGTAAAAGTTCAAACTTAACAAATTGCCCTTTTAGAACCGAATGCACGAATCTCTGAAGCTGTTCGACTCAATCTGCAACAACAAATGGTTCACTGACACGTCAATTATTCTGTTCTTGAACAAGAAGGATCTTTTCGAGGAAAAAATTAAGAAGTCTCCTTTGACTATTTGCTTCCCTGAATATTCTGGTACGTTTTTGCTAGATTTCATTGACACTTTATGATGTTTACTGGCGCTTGTGCGTTTTCAATCGATATTTTATTGATTGATTTTGCTTTTTGTATTTTTACGCACGGACATTTTGTTTTTCTTGTCTGCGCGCACTGACTCAGTCAGTCGATAGTTTATTGATTGGTTTCTCTTTGTTGCTTTTGCGCGCACTGACGCTTTCAATCAATACACTATTGACTGGCGAGTTCGCTTCCTTTTGCGCGCGTCGGTCGATACTTTATTGATCCGTTTCCTTTCTTCGCTTTTTGGGCACAGACACATCTAATCGATAACGTATTGATCATTCACCCTTTTCAGGCCGACAAGACTACCACGAAGCATCCGCCTACATCCAGGCCCAATTCGAAGCCAAGAACAAGTCAGCAAACAAGGAAATCTACTGCCACATGACCTGTGCCACCGACACGACCAACATTCAATTCGTGTTCGACGCCGTAACAGACGTCATTATCGCGAACAACCTCAGAGGATGCGGTCTCTACTAGAAAGCCTTTCTCGCCGTCGTTGCTCCGAGACTACTTATTAGCACAGAGTACTGTACTGTATTTCTTTCTTTTTGCCTCGTTTGTTTTGGTTTTCTTTTTCCATTTTTTACATCTTTCCCTCGCCTCTCATCTGTCCTGCGGCTATACACTGTTGGTTTTTTCTATCTTCTTAACATTGCTGAATGCTAATCGATAAAGTTATTGATTGGCTTTGGATATTTTGAGGTCCCATTCTACAACCACTCCTCGAAGCGTTTTCCCACATTCTTTTTGGAATGAATGAAATGCTCGCATGCCTACGCACTTGCTCCGCGTCCGCCCGCAGATTGTTTTGTAACACTGTATTTGTATCATGTTTTCTCGTTCTTTTTTTGTTTCGAATTAAACTTAATCTCTCCGGATCATTCGCATTGAAAAAAGGCGAGAGCATTACATTTGGCAAACGGTGTGATGTGGTGCGTGGGTGGGAACGGGCATAGGTAAACTTTGTGTTTTTCGCATTTTGTATCTTATTTATTGAGTTCCCGCCGTGAAATCGGTGTGTCTCCTCCCCCGCCTTTTGCCCCGAGGGTATCTCATTCCTCTCCCACGTCACCACCATCATCACCAAAACTCGCTCTGTGAACTTACCCCAGCCATGTGGTAGAGGTCTTTTTTGCCTCGCTTTAAAACAACCTTTGTGTTCGGATTTGCGTCCCCCTCTTTCCTAAATACCAACCCCCAAATCCCCTCTGCGGCCCCTGAGGGCAATGCCACTGCCCCAAACCTTACCGTATTTGTACCATATATTGTATCTCGCGCGCGCTGATGCCACGGAAATTTTGGTTTTCGTGTTCGGCTGTTCCATTTGCTTCAAGTTTTGAAAAGAAAGATTGTTTATCCCTGATAAGACCTAAACTTGCTTGTTTCCAAACCTTCTATCTGTTCGTAATTCCATCCACTTCTGGTTGGTCGCCTCTTCTTTTGTGAGATTCAAGCCAGAAAGGTGTTTATCGTTTCGACGTCTGTCCTCTCCGCTCGCCCGATCCGAGATCACAAAGTTTTCTGTTTTCATTATTGTCTGAATTGATGTGTTTGATTTTTAAGATTTTGTACTACATTTTCCATTTGCGTAAGATTTGTAGTTTTGGTATAATTATCTCGATTTTTCTATGTTTTGACACAAAAATGGATAAATTGAAATCAAAACAATGGTGTTGTAGTTTTCTACTTGAGACTGTTGCAAATGTTAAAATTACATTAGTGAAAAGTGTTTAGAATGTGGTTTAGAAATGCCATTGTCGAAGATAAAATGACATTTAGGTTCAACACTTGTTTGACAGGCCACCAAAATCCAGAAAACAATTTTCTTATTTTTTAAAAATGATTTATTTATTACTACAATGTAAAGTAAAATGCAGCGATCAAAGTGACCGCGGCGGACCGCGACGGTCCGTAAATTGGTCGCGGTGAGAGACGCCTTGGGGCGCTGTTCAAGTTGCTTTTTGCACGTGTGTGCGCGTGCATCGCCTTCAGCCGCGGCGAGCTGCATATTTTACCGAACGCGTTTTTGCCCTGTTTTCACTGCTTTTTCTTCGTTTTTTGTGCCTTGGATCATAGTACCAGGGTAATAGAGCATACTTCGAAGGTATTTGTACTGATTGAACGTGTATTTACCGCTTAAAAAGCGTGCTTATTTTCATATATATTTGCTGAGTTCACGCTTATACGTATTCCAAATTTAGACCGTCCAAGGCTCGGCG
>KB455572.1:191057-222147 GCA_000341325.1 Panagrellus redivivus | reverse complement strand
AGGAATCAAAAGTTACGGTGCCGTACTTACCGGAAAGCAGGGTTTTTTATTTTTCGTGCCATAAAAAAGTTCGAAGGGCGTTCAAAAGTGGCACTTTAGGACGTTTTTATTATCTGTGTGCTAGAACTATGACATGACGATAACTACGCATTGCTAAATTTGATTTTAAAAAATGTGTGCACACGACGAGTTTCGAACTCGGTCTTGTTTTTTGCTAGCGAAATCGCGTTCGAGGTTTACCATTCGCGCTGCGTCCGCGCGGACCAACGCAACCGAAAGTCGCGCTTGTTCGAACCGTGGCCAACGATGCCCCAAAAAGGTAAATATATAAAACTGTTTATTGATTTATTTTTAATCAAAGAAACAAAATAAATGTCAACTAATTAAAAAGACAAGATAAAACGGAGCTCATTGATAACGGACCCTCCAGAGATGGCAACATTTGGTGGCATGTATTAAGAAAAACACGCGCATTTTATGGATAAATAGACCAAAGAACAATTAATTACAAAATATAGACAACTTTAAACTTTTTAACGGTCACGGAAGTGCACGGACAGACTTGTATTACAAAATGAAAAACTAGAAACAAACAACAAAAAAAGGTATCATGACTGGACACTCAGAGCGAAAAAGACCGAAACATACTGAGTGAGAAAGATGTATACAAAATTGAACAAATGATAAAACTCTATGAAATGCGAGAGACAAATTGGCACTTCGAAGTTACATTAGCGGCGAGAGAGAGAATGAGACATAACCCTTATTTCTGCTTCCCGGAGTGGAGGCGATTCGGTTTTTTTGTTAGAAGCTATTTGACAGTTTTCAGGCGTCAAGATTGAGGGTCGTCACCTGAAAGATGACCGGGGATGGGTTAGAATTTCGAGATATTGATTGGGAGGTGAAATTATGTGGAAGTTTGAAGGGCTGGGGGACTGGAAAACTGGGAGGAGTTCATTACCATTTTGGATTGGTCGGCGTTGGACGAAGTGGACGTGTTGGCTCCGTTTTTGTAGTTTGTCCTGGAAATTGATTGATTATTGATCGTTTTTGAAAGTGGAGATAGCACTTACAAGTTGACATTGGCGGATTGGTAGGGGCTTCGGCCATTTTCAACCAGGCTGATGTCGTTGTTTTGGCCTTCCTTGAGTTTCATGCTGCCATTGGAGCGTCGGCTTGCGACCTGGAAGGGTTTCAATTACAAAAGTTCACATCTAGATTATGGATTCTGTGCAAAGCGAGTTACAAAAAGCTATTTTTACCTGTGAATAAGCGAGTCTCCGTTGTTGGCGGATCTAAAACGAAGCATAAGCGAGTGTTAAAGCGGTGCATAAGCAGGTTACGGTAGCAAATGCGTGTCAAAACAGTGTGAAACTACTCACCCCAAAGATAACAATAGCCACAATAGCAGTAGCGATGATCAGAATACCAATAGCGATGACACCGAACACGATGTAGCCGGTCTTGGAAGCATTCGGGTCGCTGATGAGCTCAACATTGCCCTTGGCGACGAAACCGCCGACGGCGATCGACTTGGAATCGACCTTGTTTCCGCCCAAACTGCCACCATTGGCTTCGATGACCTGTTCGACTTGCTCGGCGACGCCTTCAACGTCGAGGATGTCTTGCTTGGTGACGATCTTGCCATCGACAATGACGGAGCCGGAGCGCATTTCGGTGATTTCGAAGTCGACAAAGTTGGCGCCGAGGACCTTGGTGAGGACTTTGGAGAACTGAAAAGGCAAGGTAAGACAGGAGGGTAACAAGGCGATGGCTTACGTCATGGGTGATCTGATCCTTGAGCTTCTTGAAGGAGCCACCGGCCGGCGAAGCGAAGTCTTCGTTGAATTCAATGTCGGGGAAGCGGAGGGAGAAAGGCAACTTGGGGGCGTCTGAAAGGGTTGTTTTAGTGGTTGGTAAGACAGAAGTAGTGGAAAAGCGTACCTCCGGAAGTGCCAGTGATCGGGGCGTGGTGGTGCTCATGGATGTGTTCATGAGTGGGTTCGGGCTCCGGCTCGGCAGTCGGTTCAGGGGCAGGTTCGGGCTCGGAAGTGGGTTCCGGCTCGGGCTCAGCCTTCGGTTCGGGTTCTGGCTCAGCGGTGGGCTCGGCAGCTGGTTCGGGTTCAGCGGTAGGCTCAGCCTTAGGCTCTGGCTCGGGTTCGGCGGTGGGCTCAGCAGTCGGTTCAGGCTCGGCAGCAGGTTCAGGTTCAGCGCGGACTTCAGCGACAGCGACAGATTCATCGGTGGTGGGTTCGGGCTCTGGCTCGGCAGTGGGCTCAGGTTCGGGTTCAGCCTTAGGTTCGACGGTAGGTTCCGGCTCAGCAGCAGGTTCGGGCTCAGCAGTGGGTTCCGGCTCGGCGGTGGGTTCTTCTTCACCGACGACTTCCTTGGGAAGAGCGGGCAGGGGTTCAGATGCTTCTTCAGTGGTTTCAGCCGGGGTCTCGGTAGTCTCAGCAACTTCACTAGGAGCAGCATTGTCTTCAAAGGCGGTCACATGCTCGAACGGCTTCTCCTCGCTAGCTTCGGTAGGCTCGGAGCCTTCTTCAGCGACAGGGGCAGCGGCCTCGGTGGTAGCTTCAGCGGCGGTATCGACGTCAGCGTTAACAGGCTCGACAACAGCCTCAGATGGCTCGGCTTCTTCTTCAGCGACCGCAGCGATGGTCGTAGCTTCGACATCAGTGCCGGCAACGGTGGCGAATTCCTCGGTCAAGGCCTTGATGGTGGATTCCTGCTGGAAGAGGGACTTGTCTCCGGCGAAGACGTCTTCCTCACCAGCAACCGAGGCAGCGGAAGTGGCTTCTTCGGTCTCTTCGGCAGAGTGCTCAACCGATTTGAAGGTTTCGGGCGTTTCGGCCAGACCAAGACGAAGAACGTCGGCTTCGGTCAGATGGAGCGGCTGTTCAGGCGCAGACGGGGCTTCAGTGCCGGGGGTAGGCTCTTCAGTGACAGCGGTTTCGCCTTCGGATTGGGTTTCGATGACGACGGGGCTGACGGGCGGGGAGTCGGAGCCGGAGATGTCGGTGGCTTCGGTGGAAGCAGGAGCGGCTTCGGATTCGGTTTCAGTCTGGTTTTCTGGCTCAGTTTCATTCTGGGCTTCGGTTTCTGTCTCAGAGGATGCTTCAGCCGGACGATCGACGACAACATCAGCCTTGATAGCCTCGGCCGGGGTGGTCAGCTGGGGCGCGGCAGTGGTGGCGAAGGGGTCGACTTCGGTGACCTCTGGCGGGAAGGTTTCTTCCTCTTCTTCAGGGGCGATGGTAACCTCGGGAGCGGCTTCAGCTTCGGCGGAAGCAGGAGCCTCGGTGGCCTCAGGGGCTTCTTCGGCGATAGCCTCAGAGGCGTTTCCAGTCGGTTCGGCTTCATCTTCCGAGGCAGCCACAGGCGCATCAGTCTCGACGGGTTCCTCGACGTTGACATTCTCAGGAGCGGCATCGCGTTGTTCTTCGACGACTTCCGGCAATTCAGATCCCAAATTCTCATCCTTGGTCGGCACAGCTTCGGTCACATCGACCCCAACGGCACTATCATCGGTGATCGACGCGAAATCGGCTTCCTGGGAGTTGGCGGGCGCTTCGGTGGAGGCGACTTCTTCTTGGGCGCTGATCCCTGAAGCGAATCGTGAAATGTGATTACATCATCAAAACGTTAGTCTTTTGTCTAATGTAAATCAGTTCACTAAACTTTTTTAGCGTTTTTTGTCAATGACCTTGGCAGATGTCAGACTCTCGTGTTTGCTTTCGATGCCCTCGTATCCGAACCAATATGGGTCGAGAATCTGACCTGATGGCCTTCATTCGGTCGCGTTTCGGTGTCGGGCAGCGAAACTTCAGACAAAAAAAGGATGGATGCACCTTTCCGGCCGCGACCGTATGTTTGGTCACCGCCCTTGGGCTATGACAAATGTATATTGATACAAAAAATGAAGTCAGAAGATTGGAAATACGTGCGAAATTGAAAGGAAATGTGGTTTTTGGATAAAGTGGGATCATAAAGTTCAAACTTGTGGCGTGACATGACTTTCTTACAATTTTTGGGCCATTAAAAGTTCAAAAAACCAAATTTCAAAAAGTTTAAAAAATAAATTTTGTAATTTTTGGTTTAAAAATTATTGTGATTGACGTTCATTATCATTAAGATGACTTTGTCATTCATCCACAAACATCATAAAGTTTAAAAAAAACTTACGAGCAACACAAACAAGCGCCAAAAGCGCTATCGTAGTTGGCCACCTCATGTTTGAAGGTATTTCTTTTCGTGTTTTTTCTCAAAAACCCTGAAAAACCAAACAAATTAAATAACAAAAATTGCGGGCTATTTTGGAACGGTGATTGTCAAACCGCGCAATGAATGACATGGTCATCCGTTTAACGATGCATCGGGTACACGAAAAAGTAAAGACAAGATGGGTGTCGCTCGGATGACTGCCAAAAGGGATGGGCGAGCGGCGCGGCGCAAAAAAGGTATCGCCACTGCTTCGCGAAGTGCATGGATCTCGTCAAAGTTGGAGGGGTAAAAAAGTTCGTGATGGTCATCGGTCAAAAAAAGGGCGAGAAGGGAAGATGGATGGATGAATAGTGCCGGTGGCAGTGTCAATGACGACGTGATTGGATTGTATTACATTGGATTGAACAACATGGGCGAAACAATGGTTAAGGGCGACGTTAGAAGCGTGAGCAGATGACATGGAAGTGGATGGATGGAGATGGAAGGAAGGGCGTGAGATCATAGGAATGGATGGAAGCGTGGGGATGATGGGGTTTGAGGAAGTCGAAATCGATGTCGGATTCGATGCGGATTGATTGTGAGTCAAGTTGGGGCCGTGGTGGGGGTGATAAATGGGAGTGACTGGCGCGAGCAAAACGGGCTGGGACAATGGAAACACGCAAAGAATGGGTCAAGACGTGACTGACCGCCCACGCAAAGGACAACCTCATCGATTGGTACCACCACCCACGCCTATCAACCTCCACCGCACAGTTTTCAACTCAAAACTGTAAAACAACATCAAAGCCACACATTTCCAACCAAAATCCACGTAATAGACTCAAAATCACTCGCCCCCAAAGGTGTCAAAATCAAAGATCCCATCACCATACACGCATTCCAAAGTTTTTTCGTCTTTTCGGAATTCAAACTTCGATTTTTAACACACAGGTTGCAGCAGCATGCAGCATAGTTAACAAGGCTGATTATCTCGCGCCGGAATCGCCACACTGCCACGATTTGAGGGATGCGCTTGCTCGAAATTGAGCGACTTTTTATGCATTTCACACTTTCGACAATTAAATACACCTCTTGTTTTCTTAAAGATGTGCAAAAAGGGGAAGAATGCAGGAATCCAAGGATGTTTTTAGATGGTTATCGTTGTTTTTTACGCTAGGATGCGCTTGGATCTGTGAAATTTGGGTAGAGATGGGCTTTGAAACTGGTGAATTTGGAGACGTTGTGCAAAAATTTACCAATCTCATCTCCCCATACAAGTAAAATTATAAAAATTAATCGGTAAAGACAGTAAAAATCCAAAACATAAGTTCAAACAACTTTTTTCTTCTTTGATTTCGCTGTTTTTAGCCATTCCACCACCGTGAAATGATAGAACGGTTCATTTGCAACCGTTCATCAAATCGCCACTGAACCCATTCATGATTCTCTGTATCATGGAAGAATTTCGATCGCCTCCAAGGCCAACTTCCTTCCGAATCGGATGGGTCATCCGTCATGTCGTTGCCACCGGGAACCGGGATGGATAACTTTCCAAAACGCCCTGTGGGTTGGTTGATAAATGAAAGAAGTTGTATCACTTTGTCACGCGCTGACTGACTGTATCAATGTTTATGTGAGATTCATTTTGTTAACAGTCCCCCTTTCCCCGAAATTGATGAACTGTCGACAAAAAATGGAGCCACTTTCCGCGCAATGACAACAGGAAGACACGTACCTGGGTACATTGCGGTCGGTGCAGTGCATGGTATTACCTAACAACGGAATCTACCCGATTCATAGGTATGTCTGGAGTGCGCAAAAAGCGACGTTTCCATCGGAATGGCTGGCGGTCAGTTCACGCACACGCAACGCGATACCTGCCAAATATGGGTAATTTGAATTGCAAACACGATTGCGACATGGAATCGCGTTAGTTAAATTCCACGAAGGCTCCTGCAAGTATGCGATAATACGGAAGGCTGGTAGCAGCGAAAATGTAACACGGCATTGACCGCTGACGAACGACGACAATTGAGACGTGTTTGAAGGATGGATTGCGCAAAAAAATGACTGTTACGGTGGGAGTGGAGAAACCACAGACAAAGGCTGATCGCGGCGGTGATGTAATGCCTTGTGGGACACGTAGATGCAACTTTGGACTTTGTTGACATGACTAATTTTGCTCAAGGGCAACAATGGATCTGATTTAGGACCATTTTGATCAAAACGAAAACTCCATTTACATTGCTTCAAAGAGCTCTGCAAAATCAGGCTGTAAAAACCTGCGCAGCGATGCATGAAGTCTGATGTCTTCAAACAGAAGCTAAATTGCACCCGCCTAACTAACTAATGTAACACAATTAAGAAATTTATAGGTACACGGAAAGCAGGGTGTCAAACGAATTACCAGAACAAGGTAAACGCCCAATTGGGGAATCGGTAAATCAGTGAACAGATGGTGTTTCACAAATATGTTGGCTATGATCAGGGGGTACTGTAGACCTTTGAACACCCATAGATTGTGCATAAACATGTTCGCGGGGTTCTTATATAGTTATTTGGTTGCAGTTATAGGGGTTATGTTACCACTTACAAAGAGCATTACTCATTTTTTGATGTTTTCTGAAAGCTGTAAACGTAAAAGCATAGTAGTGTCATCTTTGCCGGTTCTGATGGCAGTTAGCGACTAAAGGCAGTTAAAAATGTGAGTAAGTGCCAATTCCAGACAGCCCCCACCACTAAGCAAGCCAGAAAGTGAGTCATAAAAATAGGGAAGACGCTTGAACCAGCTTATGGCCCACCCGCCGCAGCGATGACCTGATCCTGTGAGGCTAGAATTAGTCGGATCAGGTTTGGAATGGGCTCTCTCCTTAGCCAAGTGACTAGTCCCAGTTTGCCGATGATGACTCAGACTTTTTTCGATGTTGATCGGTTTGGACGTTATGTACTTCCGGAAGTGCGATTAGAGATGTTGAAACCAAAAAGATAGAAAACAGTTTCAAAAAAGCATGGGAAAGTGATTGATATTCACGATCAACAGTTACAAAACTAAAAAAGTTACGAAAGAAAGCCAAAAACAAAAAACGCGCTTTTGGCTTTGTTGTTTCTTTCAACACCACTGCGAAGGAATGAAGGATGAATCAAGAAATCTTCGATCCCGTGAGCGATGGATGGACGGCGACAGCAAAAAAGTGGAAGGTCAAGCGAGATGGTCATATTATGCATGTAAAAAAGGGGGGAATGTATGTCATAATGGCCTGTCGCGGCTGCCGTGGACATGCATACGTGACTGGAAAAGTCGACGTGAGAACAATGCGTGAGGTGAGAAGGCTTTTGTGGAAGGTGGTGCGCGGAATCGGGATCGGAGGCCTTTTTGGCGTGTTTTGAGGTGTTTTTGGACGTACAAATTTACTAAATAGGCAAAATTCTGGCAAATTTGAAAAGTTTATGGCTAGAAAAATCAAGCAAATTGAAAATTTAGGTGTTTTTAATCTTCAAGATGTTAAAAAATGGACTTTACAACAATCACAATCCCAAAAAAGGAGAAATAAACATCTCAAATAGCTTCCATAAACCGCCCCAGGCACCCCTTAAAAAGGTTATGACGCGCCGATACATAAACCGTTTATCATCTCCATATCCCGAGTGGCGCCAACTTCCATCCATCCATCCAATCCATCCAGATTTCCATCCTCCCGTCTCGGAAATCCGCCCCTCTCCGACCAATGAAACCAGTATGTAAACCTGTGCAGCTGGACGAATGCCATCTCTCTCCCGCGCGGCGGCTCCTAAACAACTCCAGAGTCAGCCAGATTGACTGAAATCAAAATTATTAGCTTTACGATTCCCCGCATCGTCTTCGTCTTCGACTTTGCCCACAGACGCGCTTATTCCAACTTCATATATACAGTAGGGCGGAGTTTTTTAACCACGGGACTTCCAAGTCCACAAACTCCCTCCAAAAAAGTTGCTAGCTACGACTATTGTGTCACTTTTCGAAGTTGTCATATTATGTTATATGGACGTGTTTGTTTCGAAGGATGAATGGGTGGCTATGGGAAGCGCTCATGGATCAAGCCGGTTTTGCGGTCGATCTCGGCGGCGTCGAATTGCCAGAAGCAATTTAACCGTTGTCTGGAGAGGGGGCACGATGACATGAATGTCAATTGAGCAATTGTAAAGCGGTTTTGAGAAGGAAGCGGGTTCGATACGGGTTTCGGGAATGGAATCAAGTCGTAGTTTTAGTCGGAATTGACTGATAAGGGCCGCCATGGAAGGCCAATTGACAAGAACATATGATTTTAGAAACACTAACAGAATGACTGGTCGTGAGCCAGATGATACAAACATTACAAAAACAAGTACAAGAAATGACTGGATATTGACAATAACAATGTATCGCGTGATTGATGACATAATCCGGGGAAGGGGAAGTGCCTGTAGGCGGAAAGGAGGCGGTAATTTGAGCAATCGCGGGTGGACGCACGAGGGTGACATTAGGGGTGAGTGTTTGAGTACAAATTTCTTTAACGTTTTAACTTAAATTTAGACTCCCTTTTTAAATAGCAAAAAGTAGCGTATTTTCATACAAATTAGAAATCTTAAAATATTTTTAGCCAAAATGGTGGAAATTAGTTAAAATTGAAATCAGTGAAAGCAACAAAAAAGTGACACTTTTGGCAAGGGATGGTTTCTCTGGTTGTTTTTGGTGAAAGTGCATAGTTTTCAAAGTGAACGATCATACATTAAGACACATAAATAGATGTTAACGTAAACAAGGATCATCATTACGACTGTCAACTTAACCAACAGTGTCACCAGAACTTAAAAAATGTGAAATTTGAAACAAAAAATTTTGAACGAAAGTTTGTTTTTACAATCAAAAATATTATGGCAAATATCCTGCATTCAATGATAATGCCCATCAGAACCCCCAAACCCTTACAAAACTTCCCTAAGCCACACTTCAGCTCCAACAACTTACCCATTTTGCACCGCACTCATAGCCCCAAGCTCTCCAAACAAGTGCATACAGTCGTCCTCCCAAGGCTGCCTCTATGCTTATGTTCACTGACGATTGTCGCGATCATCTGTGTTCACAGTTTGAACATACCCTGAAGCGCTCGGTGTCTGGGCAAAACTTTCAACCAACTCATTTTTTCGCGCACCAGCAACAGACAGGTGTGGACAACGCATATTCCTTGTTTCAATTGGCAGTGACAACTTTGCTCCAGGCTATTGCACGTAACTATTTACGTGAAAGTGGATGTATCGTGGGGTACATAGGATGCGCAATGTCCTCACTCACTTCTGTAAAAAATGTGTCACTAGAGTCAACTGACCGTCAACAGAATGGAGGGGGAGGAAACAAGTCGTAGTCCTGAAACAGGCGCGCTTTGGAGCGAATAGGAGGGTGGATGTTGGAGGAAGCCGACAACTGGAGGCTGGCCAGATGAAGAGGTAATTAACGACGTAATAAAGCTCCTGGAAGCCTGCAGGATGCGCAAGGGGGCATAAGTCGGTAAAAAATGAGCAATATCGCGCAACTGACTTATTGAATGCTTCAGTTGGGCGATATGTAATTCAATTGCGCGTTATTGCCACCTAAAAGATGCTATAGCTGCCAGAAACGACCTTTCCAGCTTCTCAGAAAAAGCCCGAAATTTGTTTATGCATAAACATTGAGATGACTCCCTCCCACCGTTAGGATGGAATGAAGTGCCGTGCCAAAAAGCCCCCCTCTCGTTGCCGGAAACCCCAACAACCACCGGCCAGAAGCGCTAATCCCGTCCAACCACGCCAGCCTGCGCGAAACTGATTTCCCTTTCTGGCCATAGGCGACTGTAATGCTTAAAGGCAGTCAAGAGTGGGCCTGCCTGATTTCCTGCCGCTTAATGAGGGCGCTAAGGAACTAAGGACCGTTTTCAGGAATAGTATTGACCACGAAATTTGACTTAAATGGTAGGTCAAATGCTCCCAGTTTAGGCTGGTAATGATGCCCTGAGGCTAAATTTGGACGGTTTGAGTGTCAAGTGGCCACGGAGCATTCATTAGCGATCAGATTGGAACAGCTTGGCCCAACCTTGAACTGCTGTCAGTCCACAAAGCGATGAAGCCGTCATAAATCAGTGCAAAAAACCGAAGACGACCCGCGGCGAGCTAGCTTTTGCAAAGAGGTGCCATAGTTTTTTATGTTGCAAATTAGTGAGGGGGATCGGTGCTGGGCATTTGCTCGGATAAAAAATAGCTTTAATGACGTTCTTTGGGAAAAAGTAAGAGAGGACTTGGCGAATAGTTAAGTTTTTTGATGTAAAAAGTGCACTTTTGCTGTTAGCGGCTGTCTGGAAGGCGAAATGAGAGGGGTGGACTGGGGGCGACTTTAGTTCGGGAGAATTATTTTTAAATATTCTGCTTGTAACAAGTTGGATTTACATTATGGAATCAAAAAATGTTCAAAATGATCCATAAGTCAAAACTTAAAAACAAAATTATAATAAGTAAAGAACTGATTCAAATATTTGTAATTAAAAAATTAATCATCGACTGAAAAATGGCACTCTTTTACCACACTCGAGCCACCCCACTCAATACACAGTCCCGACTGCCGTTGATCACAAAACCCGAACCAAACTACTATCCGCGACCCTTGTTAAGCATGAACACCATCCATTAACATCAGTCCCGCCTCCTGGCCACAGGCGGACTTCCGTTGATCCGAGCCGAGCGCACTCCAAAGAGCCCACAGCTCGCGACCGATCGAACCAGCTAAAAGCATTTTATCGTTCTGGACCAAACCGGAAAGACAAAAACCCCCTTTTTACATGTTCAAATCCAAGCAAACAGTCTATGACTTTCGTTTTTGACCTTCTGGCTCCGTCGTTCATCCCACTTTTGAACGATGAAGCATACACAGTGCTAACAAGGACCTGTCCGACGATGAACATGCAATCCGCGCAGTTAAAAAAGACTTGAATGAGTACTTTTTAGGAACGGTGAGTACTTTGATTCTATAAATGGCTCACGGGAAGCAGGAAAATGAATTATGTGTGTTTAGGAAGCTTAACGGAAGCGCGGAGTTGTAAGCCGCCAAAAAAGGGTGAAAAGTTAAGTCGACTGGACTGAATGAAACTGTCAAAAAAGTAATTACAATGATGTGATTATGCATTTTTAAGTGGTGTAATATTGGTAAAGTTGCATAATAAAGGCGCGAATTGGGTTTTCTTGGCTTTTCCGGTAATGAAGAACGCTTGAAATTGGCAATGAGCCGACTTTTCAGTGCGCGAAGACAGTAATAACGCAATGGCACTTCATTCCTCGAAATCGGAGCCACGCACGAGGGAGTCTAATTTGCATAAAATTGGCACCGATGACATGAATATGATTAATTTACGCTTTGCAACACCCTTAAAAGTCGAAAACAACATCTAAGTTCCAAAAATCTCCACCAAAATAGCAACAATTTTAAGAATGCAGTCCTTCGCCAACACGGCTAACGTAAATCTCGCGTCGGAACAACCTGTTGAAACCAGTTAATCTTGATTGCATTGACTTTGGAATTGGAATTTATTTAGTAGCGCCGAAAACGCTATGCTAAATTGCCGCCCAGCGCTGGCTCGGAAGGAAATAACAAGCTTTTTTTCGTCGCTTTGGAGCAACGGATATCATATCTCGGATCCGGTGCTCAGCTGAGCCCCCTCTCGCGTGAAGGATTATAATCCCGAAGTGAAGACACTTTCACTTCGGGGATGCTGTCGCGACTTTTAGAAACAAACACATATCAAAGAAAGTGGAAGTCAAGTGGTGGTTCTAGTTGAAAAGATAAAGAGTAGATTTCGAAAAAATCGCAGTTGAATCGGAAAACATGCAAAACGAATGAATTTAAAGTGAAATATCGCTTATGGGCATGCATCAGCGCACGCGAGAGTTGATTTGTGGGAGTTGGATTGGGTGCCGATGACATAGATAAATGAGTGAAAGCGATCATAATTTCTATTTAGTTGTCAAAAACAATTATTATTGATGGGAGGGGCATTTTGGGTTTTTGTGTGTTTTGAGGGTTCAACGAAAACAGCGTGCAAATTGTGCATGCGTGTTGATGCAATTGTTGCGAACCGAATAGCTCCCATTCGCACAGCGGAGCAGTTTTATAAAACGGTATAAATGACACATAAATGCAAAATCCAAGCAAAAACAAAATCCCATCAGTCACTTTAGTCAGGCCAAACCATTCGTACAAATCTCCGATGGTGTTCATACATTTTGAAAAGCTTGCGAAGCAAATTTAAATGCGCCCAGACGCCTAAAGGCAGACTGTCTGTTTCCACATCTTCGCCACCCTCCTAGCCGGTTTCACAAAACGTTTTATCTCGCAGTCAGTATTAGCAAGTTATAAATCGCTATAATCAATGAATCATAATGTGTACAACACCGCACTTCCAGATGGTAGCACGATTCGATGGGGCTATTGTACACAGCGAAGCGCAAACTATATGGCCCTGAAGCGCGAGGACATGAAAAGCGGGAGGATTCTGACCGATAAAAATATTGATAGAAGTTTAGAGCAATGTCAGGTTGGAACTCAAAACAACAGCCTTCCCGCCAATCGAAGCCAAACCATGGTCATTGCCTTCTTTCCGTAACTTTCAGATGCGCGGGCGAAACCGGAGCGGGCAGCAGCAGACGTTTTCATGACCGGTGTTAAATTTTGCGGAAGCGGAAAGGCGGCCAGTAGCCTCAAAACAGCCTGTTTGCAAGGTGGAAGGTGACGGCCCGCGACACTGACGCTACTGCCCACCGGGGCTG
The DNA here is from genome assembly GCA_000341325.1 of Panagrellus redivivus. Lineage (NCBI taxonomy): Eukaryota > Metazoa > Nematoda > Chromadorea > Rhabditida > Panagrolaimidae > Panagrellus > Panagrellus redivivus. The sequence goes on along the minus strand of KB455572.1, from coordinate 209,142 downwards.
GGGTGGATCGGATGGATGAATGGCCTTGAGACGCTGAAAAAAGACCGGGAGAGCGGAAGAAAAGTTGAACTTCGGACAACTTGGAAACTGTTTTCAACTAATCAGATATTGGCAGTATGATTTCGCTGATTTTGATTCTGCCATTTGATACAACATGTCTATCAAATTTTTGAACAGAAATTTTATGAGAACTTGACCTGAACTCTAATTTTACTAAAAAAAAGTATAAATGACGGAGTATTGGCATTTAAATTTCGCAAATTTTTTTCTTATCTGACAGTTTTTATTTTATTTAAATACACAGTTGAATCCTTTATCAGCAAATTAATAAACGCAAAGTTTTAGAATAGCGTGATTATGGCATTGCAACAGCTTCCACGAAGTTCCCTGAAACAAAAAATGGTACACTTTGGCAATGTCAAAACAGCAAAACTAACCAATTCGACAGTTAATAGACGCTTCAAAGATATCAGCATTGATGGAAGCGACCATGTTGTTGGCCGGACTTCCAACTGACATCACCACTTCATTGTTTCGTAATAGAAGATCGAATCCGCCAATGTCGATTTCATTTCCACTTCGACTGAAACCCATCTTTTAACTTTTATAATGAAAAATTTAGTGTGAACTTGCACTTTTTCCAAGTCCAAAACATCCAACATGTGTGTAAGCACACGATATTTCAATTCGTAATCATCTTTGCTGCTTGGTGTCAGTGATGGGCTTGCATTTACCTATAAATAACATTATTTTAGCTATTTTTCTTTATGAGGAAGTTCAAAAATAGCCAACCTCCAACAACCACGGCTTTAAATGCTCATCTAACATGATATCATAACCGTACAGTTCAAAACAGTGATTATCTTGCATGATTTGGTTTTGGACGGACCGAAGGCTTTGAATTATAATGTTAGCAATATTGTCCAGCATGCGTCGGACCGTGGCATGTCCATGGCGAGCGGCAATGTAGCGTGTCAGACGGTCCAGGGACCATTTGAGACCGCGTTCAGGGTCGTAGTCTGTCGCCGCCTTTGCGATTGCGACATTTGTCAGATGCACGACTGAAAATGACGATACACCGTATTTGAAAACGTTCAAAAGGCATTACAGGCATCTTCACACGAATCCATAGAGTATCGAGAGTGAGAAAAACGTGCAAATCCTTCTCGATGGATCCATGCATTCAGCGGGCGGAACTGAAACTGGTGTTTTGAAACAGTTATGGTAAAAATTTAACGAAGAACGGTTGTCTAACACTTGTAACAAGAACGTATAATCGCATATCAAACTTTTTTCCACCAATAAGATACGGATTGCAGACATAAGTTTGGACGACATAGGGCTGAGTAACGCTATCTGTTGAGCGGCCCTTCTAAAACTTGCCTTTGTTGGTGATAATAAGACGCGTAATGCAAACCTTTTTCCATTCCTGAATATCTTTAAGCTTCTTAAACAAGAAGATTCCACGCCCTTGAGCCCCAGAGACTGGCTTCATGATCCACATCGTGTCAGAATTATACTTTCTGAATTCTTCAACGAAAAGATGATATTCCATCTGCAAATTGGACATTTTTCATTTCTTTCAACATGGTTTTATCAAAAAATAGCCTACAGGCAAGACATAGCTCGCCGGAAGGTAATCCATGTGCGGACTATTGGCCCCAGCAAACTTTTTGGCTTTCTTGTGGTTTTTGATGAGACAATCCTTTCGAGTTAGCTCGTAGTCATTTCGAAAATGGCACACAAGTTGACCATCTTTGAACCGGTGCCGATCGAATTGGGTTGTCATCCATTCTCGAGAGACCCAGAAGAATTGCCAGTCATCAGACCTGGAAATTGTGGCATTTTGGGGGTTTGGTGAGAAAAGCAAGCTTGCGTTGATTGGACAAATCCAGGTCGTGCATTTAGAACGTCCAAAATGGTGTTTTGCAGGGCGCATTTCCATAGAATTTTTCGTCGACGAGCTTTTTCGGCTTGCATTTTCGGAAATTTGTGAAATGTGGCAAAAGTGTTGTCCCAACTTAGCTTTTATCAACTGTTTTCAAAAAAAAAGCCCTTCCGGAAGGCCCGAATAACTTCCACATCATATCCTTTTATTTGAAAGACGAATAAAATGCAATTTTGCGTGAATGCCCAATTTCCTGCAGCGAGACACATTCTCTCTCGTCGCCTGGCAGCAGCCCGATCTCTCGCATGACGACACACACCCGGACAAGTGACTCGCGAGGTGCGTGCTCTTGTTCTCCGAGAGCATACTTCACAGGGTCTTTTCTGTAGTATGTTTTCGTGTCGCTTTTCGTAAATCTGTGACTAGCAGATTCCGCGATGATCGAGCTGTAGCGCGGCTCCCGGAGCGTGAAGATCGCTTCTTCTTCCGCAAGGAGGAAGAAGCGTTGATGACCGCTGGTTATTGTCCTCGGACTTTGACCTAAGGGAGTTGCGTCGGCTGAGTGGAAGCGAAAAGTAAAATCACAATTTTTGACTGCCCTTTTCAAATGGCAATGTAAAAAATGAAAGAAAGCAACTTGACCAGACTACAGTGTGACGTGCACCTGTCTGGCACCACATAAATCAAGCCAAAAGTACACAAAACAAGGCAGTTTCAAGGTCAACTTGATAGGCGTTGCCGTTTTGACAGTCCAAAGCAGAACTCTTATCAGTTATCACAACATCCCGTACAGGTCGGCGGAAAGAATGTCTGCACACCGCAGTTCCATTTCGCATCAGTTGTTTAGTGCCCTATTGATTGTACATTTTACACTTTTACGACTTGAAACTTATTATTGCGATACAATTCAAGAAATTTTTTGATCAGGTACATTTCTACGTGCATTTTTCAAGTAATCAATTCCCTTTAATGGCCAATTGGGAGCGCCTCGCCTGACCTTTTGGCCAAACCGAAACTGAATTGTGAACTTCTTTGTCTCAGGCCTCTCACTTACGCTGAATACGCCCATTTGTCGTGTCTAGTTTCGTTTTTCGATGTGAGTACTACGTGCAGTTTCACCGTGACTCCTAGTGTAATAGGGTTATAAACTTGTTCATTCATGGAGCAAAATGTTGCGAAACCAAACCGTAAAAGGAGAAAGTATGCGTTCTTTGGTTGAGTTTGGTGGGTGATAAGCAATTTTCTTTAACAAGGATGTTAGTAAAGTAAAATTATCGATTAGGTTGAAGACAGGAAGTGTGTTGAAAAGTTTGTGAGTCATCAGAATTGGTGTTGATTGTATTGACATCGGCTTTTTTGGTTATTTGAACTGGTTTTTAAAGCTTTTTTGTGAAGTACGATTCTTTCAATGTTACCTTTTTATACGATTTTGTTTTCTGTTTCAAATTTTGTAACTCCAAATTTTGTATTTTAAATATCCACAGTAATGAGTCACTTTTATTACCCAAAACCAATACTTTCATCATGACCACATACACATCACGAGCCATCAAACCAACCCAATGATTGATTGTGACGCTGTATTTGTCAAAATCAAAACTTATGCCGATAAATCATTTTCCAATGAGTAAAGATGCACGTCAAAATCGCGATTCCCTAACCTAACATTGCGATTTTCGAACCTACTCACCAATGCACAGAAATTACCAAACGCATTTCCCAATGGGCAGTTTTATAAACGAACGGACGAAAAAAACGAAACTCAAATCTCTGATTAAAGAAAACCTACCAAAAGAGAGAGGGGAAAGAGATTGCACGGTCATCGATGTTGGTGTCCGTCGGCGTCGTCGGTCGAGAGTGATTTCTGTCGGCGTCACAGCCCAGAGGGGGCAACGCCCATTTTTTCGACAGATTTAGTGTGCTGACGATTCCCACATTTTACCGCCTTTTATCTCTCCTCTATCAGGAGGCCGCTCCAAGGGTAGCACAGCACACAAAAAAGGTCCGAACAGGGAAGGAGAAGAATCTTATGGGTGTTAGGAGCCGAAGGTCAGTACGACCTTCCTTATTCCCCTCCCTATTGTTGTGTTTTTCCATCTTTCTGCCTTCTTGCAACTTTTTTTCATCGCTCGACCCCCAAAGTCGATCTAATCTTTCCGGTGCACCGACAACCTACAGTAATCCGTACCTATTTATGACCACAGACGAACCTAAAGTATAAAAACATGTGATATCATTTGTTTTCGTTCAAAATGACACCTTCCATGACCCCAGAAAAAGGCGTTGACCATTTTTAAACAATTCCATTATTACAAAGACCACTTTGTACCCAGATTACACTCGTACCCAACCATCTTGTGACATTTCTTGTGTTGTTTTCCCGACAAAAACTTGTGATTATGTCAACCCTCGCTCGTTGTTTGGTGATTTATGACAGTTTCATTTTTACAAACTTTTTTTCTTTTTGGGGCACCACCACAATTTGTTGATTACCGTAATTATTCATGACGGAAATGCCAGACTCTTGATACATGACCTCACGGAACACATCACATTCCCAGCGTAGCAAAATACTAACTGTCAACCCGAATTGGGCGTATCCCGACTATAAAAAGGGCTTTCACGCTGCAAATGAGTCGGTTTTTTGGTGAAGGAGCTGCGTCTCGGTTACGGTATCAATGTTTAGGGGTTGAGTAGAAGGTGGAAACAAAGCGGTTTCGTTGATGAACATTGAAAGTTAGGTTGTTTTGGTGGCTTAAGTTGGAGGTTTTTGATTTGTTTTGTTGTTAAGGTTGGATGCACTTTGGACAATTGGACCTTTTGGCGTGGAAAATTTTTAGTGACGTGGTGATTTTTGAGTTTTTGTTTTAAAATGTTTGTTTTTGTTGCGTGCGAATGGTGGTTGTGTGTTTATAGAATGTTGCAAATGTGGCGATCGCTTTCATTGTTTATGTCTGTGCGAATGATGTTTCCTTGTTCAATACAATTTGCAAATGCGATTATCGCGTTCGTGCATAAAATGTGTGCGAATAGTAATTTCACATTCAATTGTAACTTTTTACGTTTAATCATTTTCCACGCAAAACCCACATTATCTCTCCCTCCCATTCACATAAAATCCATCAAACAAGCATTTGAACACATACTACTCCACCCTACCGATAAAGAACACCACTGATCTGGTTTTGTTTTTCCTTGCCCGATTTTAGAGAAACAAAAAATCAATTTTCCTTCCCTGTTTCCGGTCGCGTGTTCACTCCTTTTTTTAAACATTGCTCCATAAAAAACTGAACCTCGGGCGTTTTTCGCCTGGGGCGGCAACGCCCTTTGCGCAGAGAACTCGTCGTCCGTCTGTCGGTTTCGATTCTACCGAACGTCGGTCGTCCTGGACATTTTTGAATACCACTTCTGAAGGCGCGTTGATTGTCATGTCATTGACGGGCGAGTTAACGATGACGACTGTCCCTTGGCGTTTTGAACGTTGTTCTTTTTCTTGATTCTTTGGCCGAGGCGAGGCGAGAATATCGATTGGGAGCGTGTTTAATCGTGTTTTTAATCGATTAATGTTAATTTGGCCTTCGTTAAGAAAAAATATCGGCATGGAAATATCCGTTGCCGTCGTGTCTTTACGAAATACCTTCGCTTTGTCGAAGTTTTGCCCGCCTGATAAGTTCAACGTGCTCCTCGTCAACAATGACGCAGCTAACGTCAAATCACTTCCTCGAAAGCGTGTGAAAAGTCAACGTGACATCACGCCGACTGCTTTGAGCTTGTTGAATGACATCACTGGGTTAGTTTATGGCCTTCACGTTTTCGTGTTTACGTGATTCTTCCAGGTCAGACACTGGCCGCCGGGCCATTCCAATCCCGATCCATCTCCAATCATCCGGCTTCGATTCCCCGAGCACTTCATCAAAAACCTCCAGTGTTGCATTCTCCACGCTATATCTCGTCCCCGTCATTGAAACTGAACCCATTAAAGTGAAATTCCAGAAGACGCATTGCCTCCGGAATTTGGGTGAATTGCTCAACGAAGCATTGAATTCCAGCGCCGATCTGGATGTCGAAACGAGACATTTTATTGAACGCATTGATAGGTAAATAATGAGTTTGCACTTTTTAAAGAAAGGAATTTATCCTATTCGTTATTTTTAGCTGGCTCGGAAGCCAACAACAACGATCCATCGACTTTTTGGAACGCCTATTCACTCTTAAATCTGTTAAATCTCGATTCCGTACGTGTGTGCATAATCCTGCTGCCAATCCTAATTATGTTAAGCATTGTTTGCAAGCTAATTTGTAAGTTTTTCATTCGACACACTTTGCCAAGCATAAAGCACACCATAGTTAAGGCCTTTAGCAAAGTGTGCTTAACGTCGAAAGAAACTAAAAACGCATTTTTGGCATTTCAGTTCCCAGAGCACAAATTCCACACCAACCCTCACCCCGAAAAAGCGACTCTACGTCAATACAGATCTTGATCAAGTCGTCCAAAAATCCAATCAAACCCGTGTCAAAATGATGCAACTCGACAAAATTGACAAATACCTCATGAATGCAACGTTCTGTATTGGCGTCAAACCGAAGAGTGGTTCCAAATTCACTTCCTACTTTGCTCAGGGTCTTGGATTCCAGAGATTCCTGAAGCTGGAAGACCAGAAGTCGCCCACGGAAGTGTGGGAACAACAGTTTCCTCTGCATAAAGCAGCTTATGATGATGACCCTGTCCGCATACAGTAAGTGACCTTTTGTGACTTTGACTTTGGCCAGGAGGGGATTACGATACTTTTTTGGAAGGCGATTGCGGGAGTAAGGAGAAAGGAGAATGATACCCATGATAAAAGGGGTAGCGGAACCGCCCAAATTCCATTTGGAGCGAATCTTGCGGGTTCTCTGAACACGGCCTATAGTAGCATCACGGATTATGTAATCACATATTGTATGTTTGTAGGCTTCTCTTGGACCAGGGTCACAACCCAAATGTCCTCGATAACGACACATGGACACCGTTGCACTATGCGGCGTTGTATGGGTTATTGAGACCGGCACAGGTTCTGATGAACCATGCCACGACGGACGTGAACATGCAAAATAAGAAGGGAGAAACGGCATTGCACTTTGCAGCGATGACTGGGCATCATCATTTTGTGGAGTTGGTTTTAAGCAATGCGAAAATCGATATTGTGAGTCAATCGATTTGAAAGAACTTCTGAAAAGTGCCATTTTCCAGGATATGAAAAACGATCGCGGTCTCACGGCGCTCGATCTCTGCCGAGACAACCCTCGAGCCCACTGGGACGACTGTGCCATGTTGCTGGGGATGTACAATCCCAAAAACATGGAATTATACTTCGGCGAGAAGGCAAGCTTGCACATGTATTGCGGTATGAAGACTACTGCCGATGAATTGCGTGAAAAGGCATTTGGCGAACTTGGTTTGAGCAAAGATTGCATCAATTTGTTTGCGATTTGGCTGGTTGGGCCACGATTGCGTGAGTTTTGACCTTTATCGATTTGGGACCGCTAAAGTTTGAAATTTTATAGGTCTGCAACTAAAAGGCTCCCAAACAGTCCTAACCCAACTCGAAAAATACCCACAATACCTGGACCTCTGGGGCGAACCCATCTTTTCCCACGATCCGGCCATCGATTACAACGCTCCGGCCACAGTTCACTTCAAAAGGTGTGCCAAGGCTACTGTTAAGGAGGAGAAATCTGTCGTAAGTTATCTTTTTACTTTTCAAATCACAAGAAAATTAAAATTAACGCACTTTATTTTGACAATTTGTAAAATTAAGCAATACTCTATGTTTAAAACAACTCAAATATGTACAGATTACTTACTTACACTAGTTAAAGTTCATTTTACAATTTAAAACATCCTGGACAATAATAATGAGGTAACACTGGCAATGACGGCAAGGATCACACTCGGAGTGATGGCAGCATTGATGCATCCGTCGCCGACGCAGCCTTCTGTGCAGACTTCAACGAATAGGGTTGTTTCGCGTCGACGATGGGATACGATCGGTTGATCGGATTTGGCCCCACTGAGGAGGTGCCTGATTTTTCGGCGGCTAGCTTTGTAGAGCGTGCAGCCGATGACATCGTCTTCGACGCCGCAGCGGCGCTCTGTTATTGTGATTTCTGAAATTTTTAATTGACATCCTAACTAATTAGGGGTTTGTTAACAAGTGTTCGATCTTCGAAGACTTGTTAAACGAAATAGCCTCAGGGAATTCCGTCTTGACCCTCCAATTTGGCTAATTGTAAGCAACAAGACAAAGCCCTGAGGCTATTTAGGTCAAAAGAAAACCATGGAAAGCAACTGACCATCGCTACCACCCTGCCGATAATAACTATAGATGCAATGAGTGTGGGAAGCGTTCGCGCACTTGGTCGGCTCGAACTCGCCCTTTTGGCACTTTTGAATATGGCGTTCATTCTCTGTTTGGGAGTACCAGGATTCTTGGCGGTCGCATTGGATGCAGTGGAGGGAGGATACTGATTTGAGCAAATTTAACAACACCAGAAGAACTGCCAGTCCCGGCAAATCCACACAAAACAACTTCATCACGATATCGGCACTTTTTTCATTCGGACGGCTACAAACTGCAAAAAAGTTGCAAAATTAGGCAAAACTCTTAAAACCGCAGACTGCCAAAAGTTTAAACAAAATCAGTCACGCAATTTGGGGGCTTAAACAAACATACAACACGGTTTCCGCGAATAATTAATGACAAACATCACACAATTTACAAAATTTATGGTTAAGTGTAACACGAAACGCATAAATTTCTGACTTCTATTCGATAAAAGTCAAAATGAACAAAAGATAGAACACTGAAAAGCAGAAATATCTAAAAGTAGAACCCTAATCCGGCAGCTAATCCTAATTGAACCCATTTACAGGTCAGCAAATGCCCGAATGTTATTGAATACCTCTTTGCTGAGGTCATGTCCAACTTCTTGGAGGGCTTCTGTCCGGTAAAGGAGGACGATTACGTCTTCTTCGCGGCCCTAATCGCCATGCAACGTTTCGGTAGCGGCTGCACACTTGAGTAAGTCACTTTTTTTCATTCTTTAAGCCTTCCCTTATCTTTTTTGTTTGTTTGTTTGGAGACATGCGAGGGAGCTAAATGAGACGCTTCCGGTGGATCTGGGGATAGGATCGGGATGGATAGGAAGGTGGAGTGAGTGTCAAGAGGGTCTGGTCTGCGCAAGGGGGTGAGATGAAAGTTTAAAGATGGGCTATATGCGAGAGGGATGGAACTTTTTACTGTAAAATAACGTTTAAAATGGTAAAACAACCTTTTTTACAACAAAATGCGGCTAAAAAAGTTTAGAGCATAACAAAGTTCGTGACGAACATGCCCACCAAAGACGCTCCAATCCGCCAAAGTCCATCTTCCATATTGCGTGCCACCATCCATAGAATTCTCACAACCTCCCCCCTCGCGCGAGCAAAAATAAGTACGCCCACGCAATTTTGAGTAATACAGACCCACTCACTTCATGCCATCCTCCATCCGTGGTCAAGATGGACGCTGCCCCGCTCCAACTGACCACTTTTCCATCGTCCTCCTCGAAAAAACTTCAAGAATCCACGACCGCCCCAAAAACGCAATAAAAGTGCCATTATCATTGAGTTGGGGTGTGAAAAGTGTGAAAACGAAAACATGAAGACAGTTTTGGGCCGGTATAAATTGAGTGTAATGGCCCTTCTTTCCATGCGCAGAGGGAGGGTACTTGGCTGGAGGGCTGAGAAGCCCGCACATGGAGAACGATTAGAAAAACGGGCGAGGGTGTTACTCGTTGCCGAGGACGAGTTAAGTCGGTAAAAAATATGCCTCTGCTTGCCCTGAAGGCATAGTTGAGGGTGGGTGGCCTATCGCGTAACATCTTTGTAATTTAGACGAAACAAAGCGGTTGAGACTTATCGGGAAGTCGTTGGATGATGCATGCGATTGTGGATTAGGCGTTGAAAAAACAAAAATGTACGATTTTGGGATTTTCGTGGCAAGACCGAAGAGTGGGCAAAGGCGACATTTTTTTTAAATTTTCAATTTTAACTAATTTTAATGTGATTTTTGTTATTAAAAAATGTTATTGAGAGTTTGCAATAAACAAAATTTTGATCATTTTTTAAAAACAGAATCCCAAAAAATCGTCTAAAACAAAAACCATTTCATTTCAAACAATAGAAACCCGACCCAACCCATGTCGCTTTCCATGTTTGGCTTTTATCCAACATAAAAACCCAAACATCCGTCTAAAAAATTAAGCCCCTGACTTTCCACTCACCTCTCACGTACATACGTGTGTGCCGGTCACCCTGCCCCAGAAATTGAAAACCTCAGAGAGGATGAGAGCGCTTAGTCAACGCATCTGTAGAGGCCTTAGGGCAAAAAAAGAGGGCAAAGGCCACACTTACGGGGTGACCATAGACACTTTTTTTGGACCGTTGTCGTCAAACTCGCCATTGACATCCTGGCAACCGAAACCAAACCATATTGGCTTTGTTTTGAGGCTGAAATTGTCGGAAACCGACCGATTGACATCAGCCGATGAAAACATAAATAGTTTTGTTTTGCTGGCAAATGTGAAGGTTGTTACGAATTCAAATTATGTATGACTGCTGCAAAAAATTCCAAAAATGGCACACGTTTTTAATTTTAAAGCACTTTTAAATGCCCTAGGGCAGTGTAGGGGTTTTTGGGGGGTAAGAAAAGTGCGAAAAAAGAAGTCACATAGGGGTTGGCGGCAGGCAGGCTTCCAAACAATGCCCTGTGGCCCCACTTAGCTGGCGAAAATTAAGAAAAAATTGGAATGGCTTGGCCAGGGGTGAAGCGGGATGGGCCAATAATGACATATTTTTTCGATTATCAGACAAAATGGATGAGGAATTAGAAAAATGCGGCATTGGGGGCCCAGATTGGAGGAATTACAGTTGATTGGTACCCATTAGGGGCTGAAATGTATCGTATCTCGGAGGCAATGGAAGTTTTGGAAGTTCACCTCAGCGGAAACAACAACTTTGAAGGGATAATTGGCATCGCAATGGTCGAAGGTCGCCAAATCCAGCCCCGTTCAACTGTGTAACCGACCCAACGTTCCGAAATCACCATCCATCGACTTCTGAAGGCTGTCTCTCACATCCTGACATGACACATGTGAGAAAGAGTGCCCCAGCGAAGTCCACCATGCAATATTTTCATCATTCGCCGTTGTCCGATGACGACTGCCGCCCCAGCTCTAATAATAAACACGCAAAAAGGGGTCTGAGCCGCCGGCGCCGATCTCATTTATCCGATCCGAGCCGGACATTGGTTCCGTATGGACGCGCGAAAAAAAGGCGCTTGCCGACGGGACTTAATTGGATTTTTTTGCGGTTTCGAATGGGGGTGGTGCCAATGCGAACATCATTGCGGCGCAGAGGGCAAGCGCTGTAATGATGGCCGAAAAACTCATCATAAAGGCGCGAAAAAAGTGTGTGAGAGTGAGGCCGATGGAAGTGAAGCGTTTGGGGAACAACAACATATTGAATTTTAACGGTTTTATTGGGGTTTTAAAGGGGGGTTGATTGGGGGCGACATTTTTGGGGATTTTTGAATTTTGACTTTTTCAACTAAATTTAACTTAAAATGATTTTAATTTTTCAAAAGGATATGGGATAACATTTCGCTAACTTTTGCAAAACAAAAGTTTGTTACACCTAATGATGGGCGAGTTCTTTCTATTTAAAACTAAAATAAACCCCGCGTATCTGACGCACTTCCTTACCTGCGCGCAACCCCCCTTTTAAAAGGTCACAAAATGAACCCTCGAAGCTGTCAGCAATCTTTACAGAGATTTGTCTTCCGTTGCCGCCTTTAAAAGCCCGCAAATTGCACAGCTTACATGATGGTGGTCCACGCCATACTCAATGGACTGTGCCCCTTTCGAGCCTAAAATTGGAGGTGTGAACCGCCAAGCTTTTGTTTGGACAGCTTTGGCCGGAGGCGCTGTCCCTCTCTCGAGACTCACTTCCGGAACGTTGCCTGACTGCGCGCTCACTGTCGATGTGATGGTTGTCTTCATTCATAGGGGGCGGAGGTCGCTTTGATGGCACCTGAGTGGCGCAGGCCGACGAAATCCAAATTAGCATCCGACTGTGATTGATGCGAACTCGGCGTTGGTGTTGGCAAATATCGGCTGTCGGCAACCGTATCCCCTTTACTCGATCTCAACTAAGGCTGAGCGAAGGCTAAACAGATAGATAGGCACAGGTGTTGAGAGGCTCTTTTGTGCGGGGCGGACAATATTGTGACGTTTTGGGGGCGAGATTAATGTTAGCTTTCATTAATCTACATCAAATCGGAAGTTTGGAGGCGCGAAAGGTTGGCGCAACTGTCTGGAAGACACAAAACGGATATAGTCGAAAACAATGGGGACTCAATCAAGGATCGAAGGGGACCTCGGGCCAGATGCCATTCCATGACCATTGAAAGGATGCCAATTACGGGTTCAACTTGGGAAGCAAGTGTGCCAAGTGCGCGAAACCACTTCCAAACCACATTTTCGAAGACATATGGCATGCAAGCAACACTGTCGGCCTGTCCACGACCGACGACCCTCTTCATAATTCTTGAGTTCGTAATTGAGTGACCTTCGCGCTATTGGCAGCCTCTGGCCAAGCAGCTATCCGGAAATTGAAAAACGCACACCCCAAAAGTAATCTATTCCGGCTCATGATTGCCCCGGCTTCTCGAAAATGTTCAAACATACCCCCAAACAATAGAAAAAGTTGAATTTAAGCAAAGAAAATCACTTTCAGAGAAAACATGCTTCCCCAAATCCTGCCACTCCACGTAATCCCATCAGCCAGAAAACACAAACATGTCCTCATGAAAAAGATCAACGATACCATCAAAGCTACGCCCATCGGCAACACCTTCACCCTTCAGAAGCACTTTATGGAGCGATGCTGGGTCATGCGATGGTATGGATGCACGTATTTCAAGGCGACCATGCACATGAGTCAGGTTGGTTGGGCTTTCTATTTGAGGCGGAAAGATTTTGGAAATTGTTACTTTGAAAGGGTTAAATTTGAGTTTGCACAAAGATGGTCAAAGCAAGGGTGTTATTAGGTGGTCTTTTGGATTGGGGTTTTCATGTTTCCGTTTTTGGCGACGTTGTAAACGTAGAAACCGTCACCATTGCGAGTTTTGCGTAGTTGCGCGGAGGGAATTTTTTAGAAAAATTTGCAAAAATTTGAAAAATTAAATCTTTGAAACCGCTGTTTGTGACAAAAACGATAGCCGCAGTATGACAACACCAGAAAACCAGTTCAAAACCGTCAACAAATCCATCCTTGCCGAAACGCCAAATCCCCGCTACTTTCGCGCACTTTTACTTTCCCCAATCCGTAAACCTAAACCAACTCCGCCCCCTTTTTCTAACTGAAACACTTAATTTGAACACGATCCCAGTCAATATGCCATTAACGGTGCAATCCCGCTTTTTAACGAAAGGAAAGTTCAAACCAATAGAATTGGATCCCTGCCACTTTGTCGGCGTGAGAATTCCGGCATTGGCAAAGGCGCGAAAAGCGAACTGCGCTTTTAATCTGGAGCAAAAAGCTCCAGCAGTCACACGAAGTGAACCGTTTGATGAAATCTGGGAAGTGGGTTCGTGGGAACGCCAACGCCGTTGTTAAACTTAAAGTGGGTTCGAAATTGGCATGTTTGATTAATTGACCAACCAGTCAGTCCGAAGATTGTACATGGCGATGGTTTTTAGACAAGTGACAAAATTGTACACAATTTCATTCAGTTAAAAAAAGGGTTGTTTGTCATTTTTGCCGTTGCAGATGTAGATGCAGATGCATTGAAAGGCGTTCGGAACAAAAAGGCTATCCATTATACTTGGCATGTCATGGAATTTCAATTGAAAAAAGGGGTTAAAAATAGGCTAATGGATGGATTTTCGACATTTTTTGGTGTTCAGTTTTAACAAAAAGTCGTAAAAGATGGATTTACATAGAAAAAATGTGTTCATGTTCAACGGATAGTCGAAAAAAGTTGTTTTGAGTAATGAGGTTCGCGCAATCTTTGACAGAAATAGGCAGAAACATGCGGGATTAAGGGCTGCGATTTGAAGGAAGTCATTTGTCTGGCTTAGTTTTCGACAAAAAACACGAGTAACTGATTTTTTGAGTTTCTGGGCTTACAAGTTAAAATGATAGCGAACAATTATGGACTTACATGAGGCAAAGTACCGAAAATTGGGTTTGCGTTTCATAAAAAAGGAATTTAATTACGGATTAGGTTGGGTACAAATGTGTAGTATGTATTAACTTAAGCACGAAAACGATTAGCAATACGTTTGAGGTTGTTACAACAAGAAAGGGGAGAAATACTCAGAAATAAGCCATTTCCGGAAGGGCTGTTTTCGAGTTAGTGACATGTTTTGGGGAAATTTTCAATATTTCATTAAACACAGTGAGTTAATTAGCTAATGGCCCTCTCCGGCACTGGTCATCGATATACCATACGGACAGGTGAAGGATGATTGGTAGTCCGGGTTGAAAACAGGCTAGAGGATGGGGCTATCCATCCGGATGTGAAATGTCAGTGTAGCTGCGCGGGTGGGTGCGCGAGAGCGACAAGGGTCATTCACCTGGATGCAACTCGCCTTTTCACTTATACTTTACTTGGTCCTGACCACTGGCGATCGCAAAACAGGCAATACTGGCATAAATTGCTGGGTTGCGCAGGCAGAGGGTTGACCGGTGGCACGTCCGGGGACAGCCTTTGTTTCATGAATTGGCTCTACAATGACTGTAAAGACAGTTTTTTATTGTTTTACATGGGTTGCGAAAACATGAAACACCCTTTCAAAGTAGTTGGGGCCAATAAACTTGATAAAGTTACCGTAATCTAATCAAATTTCAACATTTTCAGCCACGTTTCGGCAGCGTTCCGGTCTGTGTTGGTATCAACGACTATGGGCTCAACGTAATCAACATGGATACCCACAAATTGGTCGATGTAATCAAGCATGATGAACTGGATGAAGTGCCACAGGTCACACAGACGGCTATTAACTTCAATATCCGTAAGGGCGCCTTCGTGTTTACTATTAGCACACCTCAGGTTGGTAGTTTGACCATTTTATACATAGCTTTTTTAAAAAGTCTACCCTCAAAGAAAGCCATAGACTAAAAGGTGCCATCGGTGACACCTCCAGGCGCGTCTGGTCAGGCGTAAAGGAAAAGCGAAAGGCAAACTTGTCCGTGACAAATGGACAGTTCGTCGTCGCCTGACCGGTCGACTGTGACGAAAGCCCGCACAAATCCGAGCTAATCTGCCAAGGGGGGACAAGAAGAAGGGATCAGGGGCTCAAGTGGGTGTCTTGTATCGGCATTTGGGGATATAAAGTGGGGCTAATTTTGGGTGTTTTGGAAAAGATAGTCGGAAATTGGCTTGAAAGATAGAGGTTTTACAATGTTTTTGTTACGTTTTCAAAGGATTGATCCGATCTGCGGACACTTAACGCTCATATGGCACTCCTAAAGGCGGGGAAAACCAATGCCAAAGGGCTTTGTGTAAACATTTGGTGACTTTGCGCATGCTTTTAACCCTAAGAAAGCCTATTTTGCCTGAGGATGGCATCGGCTTCAAACTTATCTATCCACTTTGACACCGATCTGCCAAAAAAAAAACTGTATGATTTACAATCTACCCGAAGCAGGTGCCATCTCACTCTTTTTTCGATGGTTGTATAAGTTTTTACAGTCACCATTGCGTTAATAGCCGTAAAATTGTGCCATCCTCGCAAAAAGTGCATCCAAAAAAGGCATACATGGCAACATCCATCATAAAAATCGTAAATCGATCTAATTATGTCGTCTTCCAGGTGAAACACATCGAAAACCTCATCAAATACTGGCACGAAAAGCGAATCGCCGCGGTGCAGCAGAGGGCACGCCACGAAGAGAACAAGAAGCTTGAAAAGGCCGCCAAACAGTCGACTTCATCGTTCAGTTTTACGCCTCTTTTGAAGCGGATGAACCGATCCAAACGCAATTCGACAACTACATTGAATTCGAATTACTCTCAGAGATCTTCATAGGTACCATTGATATTGATTGGAAGTTTGCTTTAAATTTAAATTTAACGAAATTAACAAAATTACTTACACTCGGAGAAATGTCCCAGGCAAATTGATTGAGTTTTAAAGAATGTTATACCTTTTTTTGAAGAATGAAGTTGTTGAAGTTTGAAATTGAAGCTGAAAGTTGAGTTTGAGTGTTGAAGTTGAAAAAATAGTTGTTGCAAATGGCATCACGAAGAGCGCGAAAAGGAAAACCGCGCACAAAAGGTTTATTCTCGTCGGAATGGCAACATAAGCATCCGGAAATACTTCCAGAGGGCATCGGCTTACACGGGCAGAAGGACCAAACACACGGGAGTCGAGTGCCTTTGCGCGCCTTTGGCATTCGATGCCATCGGCGCAGCGGGGCTTTGTGCTCGGTTTGCACCAGATGAATGAACACCCACGCAATTGCCGCGCGTTTGAAACAATGGCGTAACTAGAGCTGGCTGTTTGTTGCTGTGGTCTTTCAACTTTTGGCTTTTTGGGATGGATTGCTGGCTTTTGCAATGGAGAATTGGTGGAGTTGGTTTTTGAGTACAATGAGAAGACTACTCGATAAAACTTTGAAAATAGCCAAAACAAGTTGATTGAACATTTTACAGCTTCAAAAACATAGTGCAAGTGAATTATTTCATTTCCAAACCTCAACAAAACAATATATAAGCCGAATCATGCAAATTAAAAGTCACACTTTCAATCACAAAAAGCGCTTTTGTGGCCACTGACTCTCATTCATGCAAATCATGGATTCCTACTATTCAACAGTTTGTCTTCATTTGCAATTTTGTAAACAGTGACTGCGTGGAGCTCCGTTTTCCGTGGACTTCTCGTACTCGACGTCGTATTTTCAACCTTCGTTTTTAGTTTCGTTCCCGCCTCCTCAAACATGTCCAACGCCATGATCAGCCCATTCGCCTTAGCCCTGTCCCAACTCGGTGATGACAATGATTACATGGTGACCCCGAAGTCGAGCAAGCCTTCAGTCAGGCCGTTTGCTTCAGCGCCTCCGGTGATGAAACGCAAAAGCAGAACCATGTCGAAGGTCTCACGCGGAAATTCGATAAAGATGACATCTAATAGGGTATGTTTTATTCTTCTTGACATGTTAACAGTAAACTCTTTTCAGTTGAAGCACTTCAATGCCATCAGTGCTTCTCGAGGCACCGGCGATGCCGACATGGGCTTCAGTACTGCATCCAAATCTAAAAGAGACACTGATAACGATATGGACGACGTCACTGATGGCCCTGACGATGAATCCGACGACGATGAAAGCGTGGAAGAGTATGAAGATGACGATGAGGACGAGGAAACGGCTATTTTGGACTTGATTGACAAAAAAATAACCTCAGAAGAGCTTGAAAAGAAGTTTGCCGAGGAAGAAGAGTTTGAAAAGGCCAAACTACGGTAGGCTGGCACCCATTAGTCTTCTGCATGGTGCCAATGACCGATTTCAGCATTATCATCGCGAACATGAGCAGCGAGCAGCTGAAGCGCTTCGAAATGGTGCGTCGAGCCACGTTCAAACGGAAGGATGTCCGTCGTATCGTCAAAGACGCCTGCGGCGATATCCCGTCCGTCAAGGTTGCCATTGCCATCAGCGGTATCGCCAAGATGTTTGTCTGTGACTTGGTGGAGAAGGCTCTGGACATCAAAGACACGCACAATGCCGTCGATTCCCCGCTGAAACCTCGGCATTTGAAGCAGGCTTTCAGTGAGCTTGATCGTCAGAACAGGGTCTTTACAGTGCGTCAAAAGAAATTCCCCTATACTTCGATTTGAATGTTCCAAACGTTGAATTTTTTCATTGCCTTTATTTTGGTTTGATGTGTGGAATTTTATTTTCAATAAATTTCTTTTTCTTTTTTTGATGAATTTTCTTTGAATTTGTCAAGCGTTTTACTTGCTCACTTTTTTGCGATGAACACTTTTTGAACTCGTGAATGGCGCCGCGTAGCACGGCGTGTTCTCTGACGGCGCCGCTTTTAGCCGTATCAAAACATCGTTATTGGTGTTTGCTGGCGGTTTTTGAATGTGTTTTTGGTAAAGGGCGGCGCA
>KB455572.1:146030-158018 GCA_000341325.1 Panagrellus redivivus | reverse complement strand
GAATGGTTAGTTTCGTTAATCCCATACTCAGCCAATAGTAGAACAATTTAGGAGAAGTGTATTCGCCAAAGCAGTTAACCTTGCTGGTAGCAAAGGCTATCAACGAATCGACGATACTTGAAACTTTATTGAACGAAATCGGCGACATTGGAGAAGGCCCGATTCAATTCGTCAAAAACACCTACGAATCTGAACTTTTGAGCTTTGTGAAGGCTTCAATCAAGAAATGCATGACCGAACTTGTTGTCAACGGCAATACAAAGTTTATCAAGTATGCGAGAAGTGGAATTGCACTGAAGTCCGAATACTTTTCAACTTTTACAAAAAAGCTGACTAATAACGACATCAAACTTGACGATGAAAGGCTGGCCAATTGGCAGACCGATTTCGGAAGGTTCTACAATTTGCTTGAAAACAGATACGTTTCGATTGGTCCGGAAGAAACTTTGAAGAATCTGATTGTGGAATGGTTCGAAGCTGGCGAAATGTCGCTTGATGTTTGGAAGACTTGGGCTAGTTGGTTTAGTGCGTAAGTTGATTTCAAGTAGAGCTTTTTTGATATTCGTTGTTTAGGCGTACTCAAAATGACGGTCAGATCAACCTTTCATCACTGCGATCTATCGATTGGCCAATATCGTCGCCCAAGGACACGACAAAGCCAAAGTTTTTGACCGCCCTCGAGGCAATCACGTTGGATGACTTTTTGGAAAAAGATGGACTACAAAAGTTTCTAAAAGTTCAACTTGAAGAACCAACAATTGAAGTTGAAACAAACACCTATGTCGACGAAAACGGCAAAAAGTCAACGATGGAGACTTCCACCCTCAACGTTTTCGGCCGAAGCATCTTTCTGAGTCTTATCAAAGAACGTCTTGAAAAGCACATGGAAGCTTTGAAACAAGTTGACATAGTGGCTAGAAACGCGTTCTACATTGACTGTGACCTGGATGGCCGTGTCTGGCAAGGCAAGAACATTGCCATCGTCGCGGATAAGGTCAATGTTTGTGGCAATCACACCTTTAATGTGTCTGGAAGTGGCTTTGTGAACTCGGCGGAACTTAAACATGCCGAAGACGGTGCAAATGGAAGTGATAAGAAACCTGGTGGAAATGGCGAAAACGGTCGTGATGGCAGAGCTGGCGAATCGAGTGGCGGCATCTCGATCGTTACCCCGGCAATGTCGAACCCGGAAAAGCTTACGCTTAAGCTGGTTGGTGGCGACGGCGAAAATGGAGAAAGCGGTGGTGCCGGAGGCGATGGCCAAGATGGCGTCGGCATTACTGAGGATGAATTTAAGAGCACTTGCATCACGTATAATAGCCTGTATCGAACACCTTGGGAGCACTTCAGAGATTGGTCTCCGTCAGGCTGGACAAACACAGTGCATGAGCACAGTTACGTCAGCACTTACATTCATGATATCTTTGTGGATAAGCATGGTAGAAAACTGTTCTATGAATACGGTGCCGATAAGGGATACACTTATAATTGGTACGAAATAAGTATCTTGATCAAAGGCACTGATGGAACGGCTGGTGGCGTTGGTGGTCTGAATGGGAAAGGTAGGCTTAATACATTAAAAAACTGTTATAAACAAGTTCTCCAGGCGGGGAAGGCGGAAACCAGGGCGAATGTTTTGTCATCAACCCTGATAACGGTTTTGAGTATCCCGTGGAAAAGATTCAACGAAACGGTCACAACGGGCGGGATGGTAAAGTCGGTGCATGCGGCAAATCTGGCATCAATGGAAACGATATGTCAATGATTGACCGATCCGCCAGCGGATCGAACAAATATTTTTATGGATTAGACGAAAAACACCGTCTATCAGTATCTTACTACCGCAAGAATGATACGTATCGGAGAATCAATCGCTATAGGTAATTAAAGTTTTTAGTAATAACTATTTCTGATTAAACCTTTAACGTCCAATTCAGATACATTGTGGAAGATAACAGTGCATGCTATGAAGAGTTCAATTATGGCGCAATTCCTCAAGGCGGTTTACGAGAGGAGCAGCAGCAAAAGAAAGAAGAACGCTCCTCTGAAGCTCAGATGACAATGAAGCAGTCGATTGTATTGAACAAAGTGATGCAGAAGGCCCAAGACTACAAGAACAAGGCTGATAGTGCCATTGGTGCTGTAAATGCTTCAATTAAATCAAGCACAGCTCAAGCATTCGCCGCCGATGAGGAAGTCGAGGAGGAAGAATCCACGGAGCAGGAGCAGGAGGTCGTCATCGTGAAAGAAGTCAATGAAGACCAACTTGACAGCCTAAATGCACGTGCTCGGAAATGTAAAATGTCAGCGAAACAGTATGTCGACAATCTCATCAGCCAGCCATATAAGAGTCCGTGCATCTTCACCCAGCAGGTCATCGACTTTTTCTCCATCGAATTCGATTACGATACTTTTGTGCGCTCGAGACTGCTGTCACTGAAGAAGTGCTTCCAATTCAAGGCTGCGACGGGTGACGCCTTCAAGAAGGTCGTCGTTGCCGCGATTCAAGCAAAACATGCCGGGTTGAACTTGCATGAGCTGGAAGCCCTAGCAAACCTGGCCGTCGAAAAGCGTGCCACCAAGAAGGCCATCACGCACTTCCGCTCAAAAGTCGCTGAATTCCCTGTCCAATGCCATACCGCTCAACTTGATATCGATTCAACGGTTGACAAAACTAACGACAAAATCCATAAAGTCAAGTTTGTCGACCCAGAAGAAGGCACCCTGTGGCACTTTGACATCGCTTCTGACACCATTCAGCAGGTTCTTAGCTCGTTTTTCAAGCACTACGAGCTAAATGCGGTTGATTTCCCTGTCCTTGAAGTAATCAACAAGGTTTTCAAAGAGTTCGACGCAAAGTACTCCACCGCGCTCACCGTATTCGAACGCCCAAATGTCA
This sequence comes from Panagrellus redivivus, assembly GCA_000341325.1. Taxonomy (NCBI): domain Eukaryota; kingdom Metazoa; phylum Nematoda; class Chromadorea; order Rhabditida; family Panagrolaimidae; genus Panagrellus; species Panagrellus redivivus. The sequence continues at coordinate 155,119 of KB455572.1, read as the reverse complement.
TCTGGGGAAACGCTGAAAGTTGGGACGGCTTCAAAGCATCGTTGATTGAAGCTGATCCAAACGTTGAAAAACTGATGACAGCTATTGGCAGTGATAAAAAGTGGCTGACGGATACCTTCCAGCCACTTCGTAAACTGATTGAAGGCAGCAGCTTTTACGACAAAATGATGAACAAAGAAGTCAATGAACTCAAGCAGCGCTTTGACGCTGTCCCCGACTTCCACAAAGAAGTTTCAAAGAACTTTCAAGCAGGTCAATACCTTATTCGGTTCTACTGGCAGATGAAGACTTTGCTCGCCTTCAATCGAAGACTTCTGGTCATCACGCTGCTATACAATGGCGAAGTCGACGGCAGTTCGTTTAATGTTTTGAAGAGTTACCCGACTTTGCCAATCGATACGCTTATCAAGAGAGCGAATTTGAAGAAAGTTGATCTCGGATCGGACCAAAGCGAAAAATACATGTTGGCTAAAAAGTTTCAAAGCATGGCCTTCCGGTTTTTGGTGGCTGAGTTGAACGACTTGCATATTGAGCTTTTCGGAAATGAAAAGTATGGAACTATCCACTTGATGGAAGCCACTGGAAGTCCCTCAGGCAAGCTGGTTCAACTTTACCATGACGGTGATCGATTCTACAACATTGTCAGTGACGACGATTTGAGAAAGTTGTTGAAGGCACGAGAAGCGATGAACTGGCAGGACGAATTTGTTGAAAACTACCGACGAATCACCCAACTGCCATGGGATTACTCGACAACAGCTGATAAGAAACGCTTTGCCGGCTTCTTTCCGTCAGTTTTTGGAGCAGCCGTGCATGAGTGGATTGACTGCTACCTCAAAGCTACTGGCGATGACTTGCTTTTGAAGATGCTGCATGAACGCTTCGAAGTTGACGGTAACCATCTCGAAATTGCCGATTTTCAATTCATCATCTCAACTGCTATCCTTTTACGGCACGAATTTGAAGTAAACGCCGAGTTCATCCTCAACTATGCGGCTTCCATTCCTCAGGCAAAGTTGGTCGACGCCTTTGTGTTGATCCGAATTGAAAGCCAGTGGCGAACGCAACCTCGAAAAGCTTCCGAAATCGCGACTTTGCTGAATTCCATTGCGAACAATCGCTTCAAGATTCTATTGGTCACGAAACTCGGTGCCCACCGGGTCGATGAAGACCAGTTGCTCAAGATGTTGATCATGATCCGGCATACTTCTTCAAGAAACACCGAACTGGAGAAGATGACGCTGGATCAGTTCATTTCGGCAGCCGAGAAGCAGGAGCTGATGGAGCTTAGCAGTGAAATCAAGAATCTTGGCACGATCGGGTATTACATCATCTATCTGCGGCAACAAAAGAAGATGCTCGAAGCTGAGCAGCTGGAAATTATGTTCACCCAGAAGGATGTTGTTTACCACATTCCGGAAAAGCTGATCGCTCAAGTGTGCACTTTGATCACCTCAGGTGAAATCGACTTCAATGCCGCTTACCTCCATGATTTGAAGAGTGTTTTGGAAGCTGTGACCGCCAAAAGCGGGCTCATCAAAACGAATGGGCATCTTCTGATCACGGATGAAACGCAACAAGGACTAATGATTGCCAAAGTTGCTGATTCCGACGCGTACCAGAAAGTGATTTCCGAGAAACAGCGCAGTTTGGACGTCATTGCTGAATTGATCAGAGGAATCCGGGAATCAGCCGAGAAAACAACCGAGCGTCGACAAACTTCAATGAACATGGTATCCGTCATCAATGATGGTTCTGCAAAAACTGTGAAGCTTCTCAACGAGATTGACAACTGTATTGCCAAGCTTCGAAACGGAATCCGCCTTCGCGATACCCAGAAAATGGCCGTCATCTATGCCGTCCAGAGCGACAGTAACCTGCTAGCTCAGGTGAACACCGGCGAAGGCAAGTCCTACATCGTGGCCGCGACGGCGATCATCCGAGCCAAGCAGTACCGATTCGTCGATATCATTACTTCATCGCCGGTGTTGGCACAACGAGACGCCGATGAAATGAAGGACATCTATTATGCCATGAATGTCAGCATTGACCACAACTGCCATGACGAAATGGAAGCCCGAAAGCAGGCATACAAGGCCAACGTCGTCTATGGCGAGATCGGCCGATTCCAGCGGGACTACCTTTTGCATCACTTTTACCGTAAGAACATCCTCGGAGAACGTGATCGTAGCAAGGGCTGTGTCATTGTCGATGAAGTCGATAACATGCTGCTAGACAATGGCAACAACATGTTGTATCTGAGCCATAGTGTGCCGGGAATGGACTTACTGGAGCCGCTATTCGTCCACATTGAGCGTGTCATTTGTACGCCAACGATTCGAGGTGATCCGGACAATGCCTTCGCGACGGAAACCATTGAAACCGGCATTTTGGCGGATTTGCTGGGGCGGTTCCCGAAAGAGGACATTCCGAAACTGGCTATCTCGAAAGCTGCCAAGGGGAACACTTTCACCGTCTGGTCTGCATTGATCAAAGCCAGAGTCATCGATTCCGAAGGCTATCTAATGATCGACAAAGATTCCGATTTTGAATCCCGCAAAACTGAACTCATCAAACTGTTGAACCACGCAACCACGGAAAACCATGCCATGAAGATCCTCGTGTGTCTCAAAGCCATCGTCAACAGACCCCGTGAAATCGACATTCCCCGGTATCTGATCCCGTTCTGTCGCCGGCATCTGACGGAATACATCGAGAATGCGAAGCGCGCGCTGTTCATGAAACCCAATGAAGCCTACGTCGTCGACACCGATCGCACCGGGACTGACAGTGACCTCGCGCCGAAAGTGACCATCATCGATCAGAACACGGGCGTCGATCTGGCCACCTCCCAATGGAGCGAAGGCTTGCATCAGTGCATTCAAATCAAGCACGGATGCCGAGTCAATCCCATTTCGATGAAAGCCGTTTTTGTTTCCAACGTCAATTACTTGAAGGGGTATTCAAAGATCAATGGCCTCAGCGGAACACTGGGATCCTATGAAGAAAGCAACACGTTAGTCGAACTGTACAAAGCTGATTTGATCAAAATTCCGACCTTCAAAGCAAAACGTTTATATGAACATGTGCCGGTGATTACGAACACGGAAGCAAAGTGGCTTGATGCACTGTTTGATGAGATTGCGGATCAAGTGAAAGCGAAGAGGTTTGTAAAGTTTGCAAAATAGGCACTGTTTAAAAGTGAGATTTCAGATCGGTACTTGTCATCTGTCACTCAATCAGCAAAGTCATGACCATTGAAGACGGACTTCTGCGACGGTATAATGACAACTCGTTGAGCCATGCCGATAAAGCTGACCTGGACTGTTACAAAGATGAAAACATGGTTGTTTACAAACGAGAACACGATGAATTTCAATTTGGCGATGATAACAAATTGGCTTCAGGTGATAAAGATAGTCAACAATGTCAAAATGTAGCCTTTTACTTTTTAGGACGCCTCATTTTGGCCACGAATCTCGCCGGACGTGGAACCGACATCAAGTTGAGCGACAGTCTCAAAAAAGCCGGCGGCCTTCACGTGATTGTTTCATTCCTTCCCGAGAACTCCCGAATCGAAGACCAGGCTTACGGTCGTGCTGCAAGATGCGGTGATCCGGGCTCGGGCCAAATCATTGCACTCTCCGACCAGACTGACGCTTCCGGAGAACCACCTACCGTGTTCGATCTGAAACTCTTCCGTGACAATGCCGAAGTTCAGCGACTTCAGTCTTTGACGGCTTACTACAACTACCACACTAAGATTGAGGAAGACTGTCTGACTGCCTTCAAGGATCATTGTTTGGAAGCTTTGACGTTGATGAACAACAGCAAGAAAAGCGGGGACGGTGTCCCGACTGAAGCCGAAATCGTCTATTTCGCTCTGCTCGACGAATGGGCCCTCTGGCTGGACTCCCAGGCTGCTGCCATCAAGCAATGCGCGAAGGATATGAGCGACAGTCAGCGGAGTGACATCATTGCTTCGGTTAAAAACTTCCTTGATGCCCATCCAATTGAGCCAATTGATAAAGCCTTGCAATGGATCAATTGCCCACAGCCTATGCTTGCCCTTGGTGTTTGTAAACTTGATCAAGGCTATCCGAATTCAGCCACCAATATCTTCAAACAAGTGATTGCCAAATTTCCACAATTCACTGGCGATGCAAGCTACTATCTCGGCGTCATCGCTCAACGGAGAGTGAGAAAAGTCAAAAAGATTCCCAAAGCAAACACAGAAGGCAGGAATCAGTTCACCAAGTGGTTGTTGGATGGCGTTAATGAAATCATCACTGATTTGCATGACCTCAGTGATGATGTTTTGGAACCCATGCGAGACGTGTTGCCGGACGGTATCTGTGAAATCGATGACGACAAACGAATTGAAACTGAAGACCATCTCCTTCAAGCCCTTCAAGGCTTCAACCGTCGAGTGGAACGCAAGAAGGAGCAAGCCACCATAATCTCGCGACTGCAGCAAACAGTGGGTCCGCAAATCATCAAATCCGACGGATTCCAAGCACAAGCTGATGACATGACCAATGTGTATGACGCATTGTCTACAAGTGCATATGACATGATGGGCCATCCAGTTTCATTCGCTACATTTGCCGGAGCCGACACAAGCATCGATGAGAAGTTCGAAGCCCAGGAATCGTTTTTGAAATGCCTCCGAGAAGGCTACATCACCGAAAAAGCCGTCAACCACACTATTCTGGATGATCAATGTGAAGTCATCAAAAAGAAGTACTTGCTGTCGAAAAAGAAGCTGCATAAAGTCTTCAAAAACATGGTCGACGCCGACGGTGGAGACAGAATCGAATTCTATAAACGAACGTACCTGCAAGAACACATCATTCGACAACAGTGCCGTCTGCCGAAGAGAGAAGAGTTCTGGGGATTCTTGGCTTCCTTTTCCTGTTTCTCCGAACAACAAGAGTTTTATGTTCTGAACACGGACGGTCAACATGAAAGCATTACCGAGCTTCGAACCCTGAATTGCATCAAAGCGCCGACGGCATCACCTTTGCGGATTCAGCTGAGTGACTATGATTTGTCTACCAAGAAGTTGTACAATGCCGAGGAAGTCGAAAAGGCATTTGAAAAGAATAAAGCCAAACTCGACTGGCTTATCGACATGAAATATCTGATCAAAGATGCTTCGGGCATTGTCAATCGCGAAGAATTCGACAAAACCGCATTCATGCCCAACTTTGACTACTTCACCGATGACGACATTGCTGACTGGCTCGAGATTCCCAGCGAAAACGCGGAATGGATCGTCGACAGACTGCTGATGACAGGGACTCTTCGCGAGGAGGAAACCTGGCTCACAAAGATCAATCCAGAAAAGCTCGAATTGTCCAAGGAATTGGAAGACAAGTACAACGTTTTGCTGAATTCCAAGGACTTGCGGAAACTCGACGATGTCAACTTCGATGTTATCAAGGAGCTCTTTGGTGCCACTGACAGCAAGGCTGCTTTAATGATGAAAGAACTCACTGATGCCGCGATTCTGATCCCCAAACGGACGCGATTCATCTTCCAAGCTATGGACGACTTTGACATTGATGCCATCCCCAAGTGTTTGCAGTCATCCGTGGAAATGTTCCTCTACCACAAGTTTTCGTACACTTTTGCGTACAATGCTCTGCGGCAAAGTCTCGATGCCGCGATGACCAATGCCGATGTGAAGAAGCCGATAATGCTTGCATGGAAGCCGCATGAAGACCTGATGGATGACCTGATCAAGTATGGATTCATCCACAAACATAGGTTGGAAGTTCGCGAAAAGGAGTATCTCGATGACGAAATGCAAGAGCAACTCGAAGAAATTGAAAAGAAATCAAAGTCCCGGCTTTTCATCAAATCAGGAACGTTGATGTCGACAAAAAAGTTCTTCAAAGACGAAAGCGTGGCCGCGGGTGTCGATGTCCAGGTCCAGGCAATCAACCATATCCGGCAAGTTGGAAAGATTGGCGAGAATAACTCATGGATTTTCTGGCTGGTGCTTAAGATTGCTTTCGCAGTTTTCATGGCTTGGTCCATTCCTGGGCTCATTATGATGGCATTGGATATTGTGATCAACTTCAAATCGTACTTCCAATCCGCTTTGTTGGTGATTGCTGCTGTCGGGACAATGCTGTATTTCTTCCAATCCGTCAAAGCGAAATACATGTCACAGACGGGCCGGGACAATCCCAAGGAACGGTATATCCAATTATTGGATTTCCACAACACTAATATCATCATGAAAGAAAATCATCTGAAAGAAAGCAAACTTGTACAGGTTAGCATGTTATTACAGATTGTCATCATGTAAACTTTGACTTTTAGGCCATCACATCGTCAATAACGGCCAAATTGCATGAAATGTTTCAACCGCCGAAGCATTTCTTCAACGATCATGAGAAAGATGTCAAGACATTGGTAGCCAACAGCAAGCTGGGCCCTCGTCGATTCACCAGATTCGCACATCTGTTTTTGGATCAACCTCACAATTGGCGACTCTTCCATGAGGCCGTTCGAGACATTCTGACTCGAGTCAAGCCAACATTGTGCACTGCCTATTACAACGTTTTGGACAACAACGTTGGTTCTAATGGCATCAAACTAGAATCTGCCTTGAATGACTGCCAAAAGCTTGGAAATCAGAAGTTCAAAATCTCAGAAGTTGAAGAAAAGCTTCTGAGTTCTTTGCTCCAGAAGATAATCGAAGACGCTGGTGTCATTCTGCAGGAAGCTATCAAAAACGGCGTCGAGGGGGTCGACATTAAGCCCGGTGAAGATCCGGTTCCCGAGAAAATACCGGATGAGTTCATTGAGCCTGGCTCGGAAATTGACATAAATGCCGATTCGATCCATGATCCAAATGCCAACAGTTCAGAAACCGAATCCAACGATGAAAGTATCAAGCGTGCTGTCGATGCCTTTGCTGCATTACTGTATTCCCGGGCTGGGGACATCTACGAGCTCGAAATTACTAAAAATGTAACAAAGCCGATACAATCTGCCTGCACAAGTTACATCAAAGCCGTCAATGACAAGTCCGAGAAGCCGCCCGGATTCAAGGCCTTTTTCGAATCCGAAGTCGACGGAAAGTACGACATTGAAAGCCGCAAAAAGCAAGTCGTCGCCCATCAATCCATGGCTTTCATCGTGAATGATTTGCAAGAAGTTGTCCGTCAAAAGTATGCAGACAGCCTCAACGATGACCTCCTTGAAACCATCATTCGGTATGGTCATGCCATGGAGCCGAGCACTATGGAACGACTGGTACACGTATTGCTTCGGGTTTTTAAAACATATCTGCCTCAATTGGACGTTGTCAACGTCGTACTTCACGTGGACAAAGATGTTTTGACATTTTCAACAAGTAAAACACAGTGAGTTTGGGCTTTTATTTAAAAATTACTCTATCTTATTCACTTCTATTCAGACAAACTGCCAAACAGACACTCACCGTTTCCGTTGAAATCAGTCAAGAACACTTTTACGTCTGCCAAGAAGACTCACGTATCATTTTTAAAAATAAGAATGACACTGACTACATTGGCAGCTGCCTTTTCGAAACGATCACGCTTAATAAGCCCGAACTTTCTGAACTTGCCAAACAGGGAGCAGAAGTGTTCCGTGAGTTACTGCTCCAGCACATTCCAAACCCAGCCGAAACAGAACAAAGTTTGTTTTATCTGTTATAGTTTTACATTAAGTTTATGATATTGTAGGACCACCGTTGGTACCGTATCCAGTTGTCGAAGCCACTGTTGATGTGAAACCGGCTGAAGATGCCACAAAGACAGGATATTTCAATTTCGACTACAAAAATATCAGAGTGACCAACTTTTTCAAAAAGAAGAAGTAGCCTTGCGAGTGGTGATGCTATTAATGACGCCGTCAATCATATTTACGCCAAAATATGCTAAATTGCTTAATTGTTGTGCCGACAATCCAATTGATTTATAATTAATAATGAAATGTGCACATTCAAGAAGCACAGACAAAAGAATAACAACAAACCAGGCTGTAGCCGCTTTGTTTTACTTTCTAGTGATGAATGCGGACAACACAGAAAAAATACCCCTCATTCATCAAATATGAGGGGTTATTTTGGACACGGTTTCACCATTTGAAGACGGTGGTGTCAACGACTGATTTTGCAAATGAGGTTGTATGTTAGGTTTTGAGGACGGTTTTGTGGTTGATTGTGGACCACACACAGTATCCCCTAAAAACTATTTGAAATAACATGTCCGCGGCCGGCACTCTTTCCTCAGTCTGACGTGAAATCAAGAAAGTAAACAGCGGAAAAGTTGCACGGTTGATACACGTTTTTTCACACATACATAAGTCCAAATTGTTGCAATAATCTTCGGAGCACACGACCATCAATGTTCTATCAAAAATATATATAAATGACAGGCATGGGTTATTCGAAAAAGTGACAGCGAATACGATGAACAGAACAAGGTCCATGGACAAGAACAGTGTCGTTTCGGAGCAAAATTCATACAACTTTTGTGAAAGCTGCAAGAGTGAAGTGGATGGCTTCCCATTTAGCACCATAGGTTAACGGGGATCCCCGCATCGCTGGGCCACCTTTTTAACGGGGATCCCCGCATCGCTGGGCCACCGAACCTGAACTCGGGTCCTCGTTCAGGTTACGTCCCTCCAACACCAAGAAAAACGTCTTCGGAAGCTGCTGGAGTCGAACCCTAGACTGTGTGCCTGCTGGATCTCCGCCCTGAACCACTCGTCCATTGCGGCCGTTGGCCTATACGTTCAAAACGCAAAGACATGCAGCTCGAAATCTCGCTCCCCCTGCCCGAAAGACACGTCTGCACCTTCTGCCATCCAGGAGACGACGTCCAGCTGACGAGAGGTAGAGCGAAAGGCGTCTTCGGCAGCCACAACAGACTGAAGCACCACCTGAAGGAACACCATAAGAAGGACGTGGAACTTGTTTTCGTCTGTCGCTGCGGTCAACGTTTTCACAGCCTGAAATCCGGCAACGTCCACCTGCGAGACTGTCAAAGAGCGGCACGGGAAGAACGTCAAAGAACGCCACAACCTCCAGCGCGTCATACTGTGGA
>KB455572.1:78033-96220 GCA_000341325.1 Panagrellus redivivus | reverse complement strand
AAAATAGCTATTGTCGAGCCACGCGCATAAACTTTCATTTTGATCAGAAAGTTTCCAAAACCAAATACGTTTTACCGAATTTTGTTTTTACCATTTTGAAGCATTATGCTAATTCTGTCAAATGGCAAAGAAAAACGCCAAAACAATAATAACTTTAGCCGTTAGGAAAGATTGAAAACTGCGTGACCCCTGCGTGCACTTTGTCCACCTGGACACATTGTCCCCCGCCAGCGGCACCCTTGCTCTTCCCTTTATAAAACCTCGCAGACAGACGCAGCAATTGCGTCAAGACCTCAAGCTGTCTCGCACCCTGCAACGCTTTGAATGATCACTTGGCTGATCAGTCTACATTGTTCGACTGTATTTTCAGTGCCATGATTGCCCTTCCAAGAGCCATCCCATGCCGCCTCGGGCTACTTGCGCATTCCCATGTCTTTCCGGGGTCACATTTTCGGTTTTTGTCCACCGAGTCCAAGGATAACAACAAAAACAGCAATGTTGAAACTGCTGATGTAAGTTTTCCCCAATTTTATATAATTTCTCAACTTTCTGCTTCCAGAAGCCAACACCCCAATACGAAAAGCCCCTCTACGCGACCCGTGACCGCTACCAATCCACCGTGAAGACTTCCCGCATCAATCGCGAAGCCGATCCGGAAACCGGTGTCAAGCCGACTCCCAGACAGCGTTGGTTTTTGGTCATTACGTTCTTGTTCCGGAACCGGGGTGAAATCCCAGAATATGTGCCGTAAGTCGTCTAAATTTCGATGTTTTTATATATTTTTCAATACTAAAATTTAGGAATTCAACAATGCAACGCATGCACGACCGTCTCCGCGTCGTTTTCATCGTCGTCGCTTCATGCATCTTCTTCTCCTTCACGCTGATCATGGAAACACTCATGGGCCGCAAGATTGAACGCGATCGTGCCAGTGGCGTTGTCGTTACGAAAATGGCTTAGATTTGTTTTTTTATTCTGATTATACGGTGTTCGTTATATTTTTTGAACGAATTTAGAGATTATTTAGCTTACTGATAAGCAGGGTTTGATTAAAATGATGAAATTATGTGTTTTTTTGTGATTGTGGAAGACGAATTTCGTCTGGTTGATCCAGTACCTTTGATGTTTTTGAATTTTGAACATGTTTTTATATATATTTTTCGTTTTTAGACTAATTACAGACGAAATGGACATGCTCGGTGAGAAGCTTCTCGGCATGGCCGGCATTCGTCGAGCTCGAATGGATTCCAAAGAGCAGAGACAGGCTATGCGACAGTCGGATCGTTATTCACCGGTTTGTCTTTCCACTTTTTTGAACCCAATTTGATGGAATTCTTCCAGATCCCCGCCATCCCTTCCGACATTGGCTACGCCGCTGGCAAACAGACCGGAGGCAGTCACCGAACCGGTGTCATGGACCACGCCACATCGAATCCCTTCGTCATTGTCGGCATGGGCCTCACCACCTACGCCCTTTGTGGCATGATTCGACGCTCCGTCATGGGCGACAAACAAGGCACCCAGAAGTACATGCAATACCGTATCATGGCCCAATTCTTCACGGTGACAGCTATGGTCGCCGGTGTCGCCTTGATGGGTACCTTCTACGGCGCTGAGGACACACCTAAGCCGGCTGCCGCTACTGTGGAAACTTCTGCTCCTGTCGTCGTGCAGAAGCACTAATTTCGAACTGTCATTTGTAAAGTCAAACTCGCGGTCGTGCACTGATCCCTCCCGACTACCGCGCTAATTCAAACCAACTTCATCACGCTGATCCAATTTCGCTTCCGGCGGACGCTGTGGTCCCGATCTCAGGGGTGACCGGTCTTTGTAAACTGTAACTTTTTTAAAGAGAAAAAGAGCTGATTAGGGTTATTAGAGGCATGCATGAGTTGAATGTTTTAATTCGATTGATTGGTAGTACTATATTCAATATGTTGAATGAAATTACATGCTTAATGGTACTACGGGAGTACTGTAGCTGACAAATACGGTGGGCTCTATGGTTTTGGGTGGTTTAGCTATGGTGAGAGTCGTTATTGATCGCGTGGAGTATCGATTGCATCTCGGATACGATCAATTCCAATGCGACACGGCGATGTGTGTGGTCTTCGTCGGGGGAATCGGCGGAAGTCGGCACGACTACTTTTAGCATTCGAGCGAGAGTTAGGGCGAGGTGCCAGAACTGAAACAGGCTTTTTATGAAGTCTTGCCAAAGTTAGACTTACTTCAACAGGTTCAGAGCGCGGAATCTGGGTCGCTTCCGCCAGTGATCTTGCAGTGGTTATGGTAGAATGTGGTTCGGAGGGTTGTGGGTGGTCTTCGGGGGCGGAGCCTTCATTGGATTCGTGATTTTCGGGCTACAATCATAAAGTTTCTTACCTTTTGACTATAACTGCGAGACACCCACCTCTCGTTCATGATCAACCGAGCCTTCTGACCCTTCAGGCTCGACCTCCCTTGGCGTCGGCGGCTCACTCACGCCTTCCTCGACGTCTTCCATGTGCTCCTCATCGTGGTGGATGACACTTTCAATGTCATGTTGTTCGTCGAGATCGACTGCAACTTCAGAATTGTCTACTTCATCGTTGGCATCGTGGGTTGGAGTGTTGCTAGCGTTGGTTCGGGGTGTTTCTTGGGGAGTCGTGGGGTCTTCGTGCTCCAACTTTTCAACCGCTTCTCCAATCAAACTACCTTCATGTTCATCTGGTTCGTCGCCGCCTTCTTTGACTGATCCATTATCATTGTTGTTGACATCGCTATGCTCACTTTCTCGATTTGAATTGACAGAACTGGAATGTGGCGTCGCGGCGGTGTCATGGTGTTCTGTTTTTTCAATCACGTCTTCACCTGAAGCGTCTTCTATGACTTCGTTTTCGCTGTGGTGTTCACTTTCTGGACCATCGGGCGATATTGGTTCTGACTCGATTTCATGATCTACAGATTCATGAATTTCCGGCGTCGCAGGTTCCTCTGATCTTACTGTTCCAGGCTCAGCTTCAGAATCTCGTGCACTTTCATGCTCTTCTTCTACCTCACCATCCTCATGGCCATGTTCATCCACCACTTCTGGGCTCAATTTCGGCGACGTTTCATCATCGGCATCGCCATCATGATCATGGTGATGCAGATGTTCGTCCTCATCCTCAGCGACTTGTGACAGTAATCTTTGCCGCTGTTCATGTTCTTCGAATTCGGCTAGACTGCCTTCATCCCCCGCTTCGGGCTCGCTTTCGTGGTGGCTTTCACTATCCGGCAATTGGTCAGAGACTTCTTCATGGGGTTCTTCACCATTTACAATAACATCTTCGCTATCATGTGGTACCACCTTTTCAGCATTCAACGGTTCAACAATCTCCGGTCCGGCAAAAACTTCAGATTCATCATTTCCAAACTGTTCCAATTCAATTCGAGGGACTTCAATTCTCGGAATCGGTGGATTTTTAGGTGTTTCAACTGGCGTTGATGATTGTGAGTTTCTGGCGGCTCTTCTCGCTCGCAGGGCACTGCCATCCATGTTGTATCGCGCTTTCTCGACTGCGGATAACTGGCCGATGAGGTCCTCTTTTTCCTAGAATTTGGCCAATTTGACGGATAATTTCATGAAAAACATACCGATCGAAGCTGTTCTATCATTTCGTTAGACTGATTAACAGTAGATTTCAACTTCCTAATCTCCGCTTCGAACTTTGAAACTTCCTCCAACAATTGGGAAGCTGGAACGACATCGCCTTGAGGGGCTGTTTGTTCTTGCTGTAATTTTTGACGTCATTTTTGGATTTTAAACTTCCAAAATGGCATTAAAAATTACCTTGACATTGTCATCTACCTTTCCATTTGCTAAAAATGTATACTGTAGCTTTAGAAAATCCACATTTAACCCACCTTCGCCTTTTTCAAAGGTAGCATTATCAATCAAAGCATGCAGCAACGGGCTCACTGACGGTGGCAACCAATGTCTCGGAATGCCACTGTCCCGGAATCTTGATTGCAATTCATCCACTTTGTACACCATTATCTTCTTGCTCAGACCATCTTTCCTTATCTGGTCCCCAAACTCCCTCGACCATTGCGAAAACAGTATGCAAGCGCGTGCAGATTCTCGGCCCATCGTCGCGGCTTCTTTTATCACGGGTAAAAAGTTGTCTATAGCCTTTGAAAGGGGCTAAAATTAATCCGATTTTGTATTTATTTATTTTTTCTTATTTTAATGTCTGGCTGTAAACTGTAAAAATTGTACTTTATGCTGTTAAAAAATACCTTTATCGTTCTCACAGAACGATAAATTTGTACTTAATTGCCACCTGTTTGCCGTTATTGGGTGTATAATTTTATGGAAACGGAAAGAAATGGAAAAAGCGTCCAGAGTATAGTGTAATAGCGACTTACGTGGATAGTTTCTTTGAGAAAGCTGTCGTACATTTCACCAAGCATGACTTTTCCTTGTTTTGGAAGCTTTTCACGTTGAAATGAGCGGTGGCAACGGGCTGTGATGTCCTAAAGTGGGGTTTTGAGAAGTGTTTAATGCATTTTGGATGCAAATGGCATACCATTAATCGAAAACTAAATGGGTCCTGAACAATCTTGACGACCTCACTGCAAATGTCGCTGTAGTCACGGGCCGAGGTTTGGGACATCCTAAAATCCGGGGAAGAGTTATCAGGGTCGGTGGCACGGGAGGGCGAATCGGAAAACCAATGCGCGAGAAGCTTTGGCTTGCGGTTCTGGGCCTTCACCAACGTTTGGTTTAGGCGCTCAAGTTCGTCGACGATCACGCGGAAGAACGTTTTGAAGAGGATGATGGACAAGTGTTCCTAAAACGTTTCAAGGTTTTTACGATTTCCGTTGAAAAATTGTTATTTAGGATACTGTACTTTGAACAGGTGGACCACAGGTCGAAATGATCTTTTTCTTTCTAATAATAGTTTTACGTCATTGCATTTTTTATGACTTAAAGGTGCCAAAATGCTTTATGATGTCAAAAAACTTCAAAAAAAGCAATTTCGTTTGACCATTTTGACTCGCGGTCCAAGTGTTCCAACCAAAATGGCGTTTTTTTGTCAAAATTTGGTTGATTAACCATCAAAACCCACCTGCGAAAGCTCCTTCTCCGCAGCATCACTACTCTCACCCAACGCCATTATCATTCTCAGCTTATCATTTTCCGCCTTCGCTTCTGCCAGGGCCAATCGATACTCATCCAGCGTCCCTTTGACCCTTTCCCCCGATACTGACGGCAACATGGCATTCTCACGGAGCCTCGCAATCTCTTCATCACGTCTTTGAACTTCATGCTGTAGCCTGACAACTCTCTGGAGCAGCTGATTACCGACGGCTGTCTTCGTCTTTCCATTTCGTGTATCGCCCTTTGCTTCGACACTGCTGTATCCACTACTTCCGGAGATCCTATTTGCTGATTTTAGAACAGGCAAATTGACGGCCGCCCCGGGTGACGATTTAGCGCTGGAAGAGCCGAAAGTGTTTTCACGACCGACACTGTGGCTTCGACGACTTCGCTGAGATGGGCTCGGCTTCACAGATGATGGCGATATTGCCCCATTAACTGGAGCTGTATTGGTCGTGGACAGGGTTCTAGAACTGTCAGAATCTTCTGGGTTTGTTAGTGATGATCTTGGATGTTGGCATAAGCGTTTGGTCGAGATCGGCATCCGGGTGAATTGTTCGCGATGGGGGTGGGCGGGGAGTTTTGTCTGACAAATTTAAAGTTAATTAAACTTTTAAAAAGTAAACCTTACCCCGATAATAGGCAACGAAACATCAACACTGCTAGCAGGGACCCCATTAGTACACCCCGCATGCCGTAACGATGTTGACCGTTTCATAGTCGGACTGGGTTGCAGAACCGGAAGTTCGAAGACATATTCGGCACTTTTTCCGAACTTTAATACATCAGCCGATTTAAGCTCGATAATCCCATAGAGTAATTGGTCGTTGCAATAAGTGCCGCCGAGAGTGCCGAGATCGCGGAGCCAATATGACCGGGTTACAGGGTGGTATTCGATGAGGGCATGGCGGTCTGCTACGCCAGGACCCTGAGGGGAATTGGATTAGATTAGGCGTTGGTCAAGACAAAAACAAACCTTAACAATAAGATCTGCGAGATTCGACGACCCAATTAGAGTAGTCGGGCCGACGAGATGATGGGATTGGAGGCCCATGGCAGTGTATCGGCGTAACATGGTTCACTGATGTCGTCAAAAGTGGCACTTTAAGCCGGTATTCGACAGTCACAAAGCGTAGCAACACTTATCAACCACTTCCAAAGTGCTAATAACCAACCAAATAGCTATAGGCACCTGCCTCACCGGACTCAATCTCGGAATACCCTTTCTCTACAGGTGCTCTCCAACCAACCAACCCTTTCCTATTCAAAGTAACAAAGTCGTTTCGGTTTAACGTTACATACATGTGCCCAATGAGCCTTCAATGGGCCGACCGCCAATTGAGTAATATTCTCCCCCGTCCACGGCACGGGCTCGGCTTCGTTGTTTAAAGGGAGGGGTGCAGTTTCCCTTTTTACGTCTGTAATACATGCCGTCGCCTTCTAACATCTCCTCTCGAGTAATGGGCTGTAGCTTGCCTGCCCGTAGCAATGGCACTGGAATGCGATCTCCCTGGCAACGGAAGGAACGCTGCCGCGAGCAAAATGGATGTAGTGGTGGTTAATCGGACGGCCGGAAGGCTCAGGAACGGAATTGGGGAACGGAATTTGCGCTTTTTTGGATGGTTTTTGTTACGGGTTTACAAGAAAAGGGGTTCCAAATTGTGTGGGCAGTAGTGGTCAGGGGGAAAACAATGGTTGTTGTTAAGAGGAAAAGTTGATGGATGACTTTTAGAGTTCGTAAAGTGGCATTTTTGAGGCAAGGTACACCGTATTTAGTGCCTATTTATGGCTTTAAATAACCAATCAACAAAAATTTACAGATTTTACACCTTTATTGTAACGTAAAATGAACATTTGAATGAAAACGAGTTTCGTCATAAAGTGCAAAAGTATCAAATTTAACACACAACATCGGAAAATTCAATTTAGGACTTTTAAACGGACCAAACCCGTCCAAAACTGGTACAATTACATGTTGCTTTCGTTTTGTCTGATCCACAATTTTCGCCCATCCATCACGAACGCCTTGAGCAAGCAATTTCGAGGATTCATGAGATTTCCAATCCGGCATGACTAGAATTCCTCTACATGGGTGTGACATGATGTGTGTTATGCATGGAATAAGTAAATCTTCTGGTGGAACGCACCAATTGACATCAGAACATCTCAAACCTCTCGCCTCTGACCAATACACAGACAAAGAATCAACGCCAGATGCCCCAGGGCAGGGATATTTCGACCAAAATACTGGTAATTTGTTTGTCAGGTGGGTTGCAAATCGATCGACATTGCATGGGCCATATTTTCTATTCCATGTCTCAAATAGTTCAGGCCGAATTTGCCAGTCGTCAAAATCTACTTCTCTTGAAGCGCTATCGGCAAGCTTATTCAGCTCCCTGGGGATCCATTTTAAGAATATTTGTAACTGGTGTTGTCTGACTAGATTCGTGATTTCAGTTACCATAATATGAAGATCAGAATTCCGGTGAAGACCATTCTGAATTATACGAATTGCATTTTGGCTATCAGTGAACAAAATCGCCGAGTTGACACCGTTGTCGACCATGAAAGTTTCTATTGCAAATTTGATGGCGAGCAATTCTCTGACATTGCTGGATTTTTGCTTTTCATAAATGTCCAGCCCTCTTGAAGCTGAATCAATGATAGTTTTTCTTGTGGGATCCGTATGAACAGCCCCTAGGGCACTGTCCGAGGCATCTGTTGAAATTATGATCGTTGGCCATCTTGGTGGATGATACATTTGGTAAACAACTTGTGGTCTACTACTTTCGTCTTCATAGTTATTGCCGATATTGTTGATCGCTTCTGCATGACGTGTCAAAGCAGCTTTCACTTCAGCGTTTATTGGTACTGCTCCAATGTCTTTGGCAACGTTCGTTTCGTTTATTTGTTGTCTTTGTTTTTGTAATGCAATGGAGTGTTCACGCGGTGTCTCGGATGCAGAACATGAAGAGTGTAAAATAATGCCATCATCTTTCTACAAAAGCGCAGTAAAAACAGAAAGCAAAAAATGAACAAACTTACGAATCGTGAGTTATCTTTTTCTCTGACCAGTCTATCCAAATTTACTGTCATCTTTCTTTGTTCGGCCAAAGTTGTTTCCATCGTTTTTCTGTATTGATCGAAATCTTCCTCCGGACTCTCATTAATCACTGTTGGCACGTGGGGATGAGTGATTCGTTTAAAATAATGTCTGATAGAAGTCGCCGCTCTTCGAATTGGAGATACTTTTACTTTTTTGGCATTTTCGTTTTCGATTTTTGCAGTATTCAAATCTAAATTGATCGTTTCAGTTAATTTCTTGTCCGTTCCATCTTGAATTTTGCTATCCGGTTCTGCAATATGATTACATTTGATAGAAAGCACTGGCGATACCGGATTTCTATCCACAAATCCTTCTGATCCACTGTTGAGTCTCGACGGCGCCGTGAATGGTCTTTGTGGACTTCTACTGTTTGGAGAAAGTCGACGTCGCTTGGGATGGACTGCAATTCGACTCCACCGAAAACGGTCAAAGGTGTAATGTTGTTCTTCCTAAAACTTCTTCCACAAAAACCTTTTAAAACGGTGTTTAGACAACTTACTGGAAACAAAGAGTCATCAGTTTTCGTGGAAACATCACGGTAGTTTCGGCTAGAAGAGTTCAAATTCTCCCGAAGCAAATCAATTTCCACGCCTCTACGATCAACTTCTCGTTGTAAGCGAATAATACGTTGAAGGAGTTCATTTCCTACAGGAACAGATGCCTTGTCGCAGTTATAGGATCGTTTTATCCGTAATTCAGTACGATAACGAATACTTCGTTCACAAATAGTGTCATAGGTTAATAACGGGAGCATGATAGAGGTTGACAAAGTTAGGTTTCATGCAACATTGACAAAAAAGTAAACACACGTACGGCAGTGACCTTAACTTTTTTAGATTAACTGAGACGGGTGTGGTAGCATGTTTAGTTTGGTGTTACACAAGGCGTAAATAAGCTTTACCTATGGACACACGGTCAGAATCGGTAAAGCCAAATGAAGCTTATCTGTAATACAGTGAATTGTTTTTATCAGTAGTTGAATTGAGAAAGACATTTGTACTTCCTCAATTTGGAATGATTAATCTACCGCAAAGACAAGCAGCAATTGTGGTTAGCATTTTTGATTTAACAAAAGTTTGAAAAGTCGGTTTTGCTTTTTTTTCAACATTTTGACAGTTCAGCTCGATGTCGGATAAATGGACGCAACAACCGTTGCGTCGCGCACAGGCCTTCATTTTTTCGTTTTAATTTTATCAAAAAATGTTTCCAAACCTATCCAATTTGAAATTTTAAGTGTTTCTGATAGTATTTGCCGGTTTCTTTAAACAACGTTTTGCTATGACAACAACCAACTGATAAGCCTCTTAACGACCGCGTGGTCAATCTATCAACCAACTGACTACCCGCTCATTTCCGTGTATTCCGTCCTGACCAAATTGATTACCGCCCTAGCTAATAATCAATTCCAACCAAAATCCGACCACGATGTCCAAAAACGCAGATACTATTTCATTCTTATCCTATGATGGTAGCACAGCTTCCACCGACTCAGAATCCGTCCTCCTCGATGTTGAATCCGCCTGCAGCTGTTTGCCATGTTGCATGACGCCAGAAGCCGCTGAAGATTTTGGCCATCACGTTTCTATTTTCATGGTGGCACTACTCGCGTTTGCTACGTTTTTCTGTGTTAACCTTATTCTTGTACTTGTTTTTGTCTTGGGTTAAATTTATCTTTTCATATAAAGTTTTCAATTTTCAAATTTTCAAATGTTTGAGTTGTACCGGTAAAACTAATCAAATATGGCTGTCAAATAAAGTCTAGAAGGTCTGCTCATTCGCGACAAACATCAAATATTGGGCAATGTAGTAAAAAAGCATGTATTGATGGAAGTTGTTGTGGGAAAGGAAGTGATTGAACATGAGTAGTGAGGCGAGTACGAGTTGGACGCCGGTTCCGATGAAGCGGAGCATCGCGGCCTGAAAAAAGTTTTATTTTTATGAAATTTGGGTGATTTTGGAGGAGTTTACATTTCGTGCTTCGAAAATCTTATTCCCTCGGGCTCCATTTTTCCAGAAAGACCCTGCCGTGATCATGGAGAAGGATACTGTAATCAGATCGAGTGCCACGGCAAAACAGAGGGATGGAAGTGATCGGAAAAGGTCTCCGACGGCGTAATAAATGAGGCCGAAGGCGTAGATTACTGTAACTACGGCGAGGGGGGTCCAGAGCTTCCGAACATGCGGGAAGAAGGTGTAGAGATACAGGCCATGGGAGATGCAGAACAGACCGGCTCGGGCGATGATGTGTTTGGGGAGGAGGGCCCAGTAGTAGACGCCGATTGCTGAAATTCGTTTAAAATGACTTTATATACCATTTGAAAGCGTTATCATACCGATAGAAGCAAAACTGCCAATAGTAGCAACCTTCTTATCCCATCGCATCCGAGTGATAGCTGTCATAACGCAAAGTGATATCATCGGAGCAGCATAAACAATCGGGGCATTGGTCCTGAAGCCATTGGTAGATATATGGACCAGAATTAGGATAAATCCATAAGTGAGGAACATAGACGTTCGATCCATGATGTAGACTATGTAACAGACAGCCAGATAAAGCTGTTTAGAATGTGTTAGTGTCGAAAAATATAATCCATACAAAGAACCACCACGCTATTATTGCTATCTTTCAACGCTATCTGGCCACTTTTTTCGACTTTGCCTATTCTTAATGTTGAGCAAGATCAAATGAAAGGTCAATCGGCCTGGGTTGCGATCGATTGGCGATGGAGATGGCCAGTTTTGCGGGGCTTGGAGTTAAATGGCGCACACTTTATGGGCCTATGGCTGGAAATTGGGGGTTTAGAATGGCAAAAGTGGTCGCGGTTGGTTGAAATATCCACGGCAACACGAAAAAAAACGTGGAAAAAACAGCAAATCTGTAGCTCGGAAACAGAAAACACAACGTTTTGTAGAGCAAAACGTCAAAAACGTCAACAAAACAAATAAAAATGTTGTTTTTAACAAATGTGTTTCAAAATTTTGCTCAAAAACAATTCAAAATAACGCAAAAACCATAAATTCAATCTATTGAACAGACAATAACAACCCCCTCAAGTCACACGGCCACCCCACATGTATGCCATGTCGGTGGTCAATGCCGTCGGCTGACATTCAATGCATTGCATGCAACGAAGACAGAATCGACTGGAATGAGCAAGCAGCGAGACGACGGCCAGGCCCTACTATTCAGTAAACATCGTGTTTTTGCCCGCAATTCTTTCGCATTCGCCAGCGACCAACCTTTAGTCAATGGTGCGCGACTCCATCCAATGTACCACTAATTCAAATCAACGTTGGAATTCCAATGGACACTGATTCAATCAGAAGTCTAATTTTTTACATTTGCTTTATTTTATTTCTTATTTCTCGCCTTATTACGCAAAATTGCATAAAATCAGTCCTGATATCAGTCAATTAACAATAAAAAAGAAGATGCTGAGCCTAGTCATAGGGATCAAACGATGAGAGCCGATCTACCTATTGAAAAAAAGTCGGAAAAGAGAAGAATCAAAAGCAGTTGAACCGTTTTTGTGAGCCTATCGCCACTGAAAAAGGCAAAATAAAGGAAGGGAGGACGGGATGCCGCGCTGCTAAACAGTATATCAAAGATCAAAACTACAGAAACTATTTCAAATGACAACTGCTCAACTGAACTGGCGCCCCGACGACGATGACGGCGGATAACAGGTGTTATCCGAATAGACAGAGCTGAGATGGATCGAGGTTGATTGGATTTAGTCAGCCGAGGGCAGTGACTTATCTCATAAAACCCTGAGCTCAGAGTTGCGAGTTCAGAGTTGCGTGTTTTCCCCTGTGCGGCCAGCTGTTTGTCCATTTTCGCGCGCCTTCCAGGGAGAAAAGCACTGGGCGCACAGGGGAAAACACGCAACTCTGAACTCGCAACTCTGAGCTCAGGGTTTTATGAGATAAGTCACAGGACCTTCATGCGTTCGAAGGCAGCCTTTTCGAGGGATTCACGGTTGTCGGGATGGGCGATCTTGATGAGCTCGTAGGCGCGTTGGCGCATGTTCTTGCCCCAGAGTTGGGCGATACCGTATTCGGTGACGACGTAGTGGACGTGGGCACGGGAGGTGACGACGCCGGCGCCCTGAAATCGCAAATTTCAAATGGATTCTGAGAAAGTTGGGCAAAACGAACCTCTTGGATGTACGGCACAATCTTAGATTGGCCCTTCTTGGTCGCCGATGGCAAAGCGATGATCGGCTTACCGAGGCCATCATCACCAATGGCAGCACCACGGATAAAGTCGACCTGGCCACCGAAGCCGGAGAGGAAGCGTCGGCCAACGGAATCGGCGACGACCTGACCGGTGAGATCGATCTCGACAGCCGAGTTGATGGCGGCGATCTTCGGGTTCTGGCGGATGACGGAGGGGTCATTGGTCCACTGGACATCACCGAAGTGGACGAGCGGGTTGTTGTCGAGGAAGTCGTACAAACGCTTCGAACCATAGACGAAGGAAGTGACAATCTTACCCGGAAGGATGTGCTTCTTGGCATTGGTCAAGGCATTGCATTCAACCAGATCCAAGATACCATCCGAGAACATCTCAGTGTGGACACCGAGATCTTTGTGGCCCTTCAAGGCGGCGAGGGCGGCATCAGGGATGGCTCCGATGCCCATCTGGAGAGTGGCTCCATCATCGACCAAGTGTTCGGCGATAATTTCACCGATCTTCTGCTCGGTCGGGCTCATCTTGGCAATGTTGCGCAAATGGAGCGGAAAGCCGTTGGATTCGACGACGACATCGATGTGGGATTGATGGATGAGGCCATCACCGAAGGTTCGGGGCATCTGGTCGTTGGTCATCGCTGGAAATGGCTTCTGATTGATTTGGGCTGGACTTCAGAAGGGAAGAAACTCACCAATGATGTAATCAGCATTGGTGACGGCAGCACGCGCGGCATCGACACTGGTTCCGAGGGAGCAGTAGCCATTGGCATCGGGCGGGGAAACGTGGATCAACGCGACGTTAAGGTTGATGGCTCCGCGACGGAAGAGGAGCGGAACTTCATGGAGGAAGCACGAGTTGAAGTCGACAGTACCGTCATTGACGCCTTTGCGGAGGTTGTGGCCGGTGAAGAGCGAGTTGGAGCGGATGTGGCCTGGAAACGCATTTTATATATATAAAAACCTCAAAAAGTCGACCAAAACCAACCCCTGTATTCATCCTGGAGCCACGGAGTCGGACCTTCCAAATGCAAATGATGAAGGGTAATCTTCTTGAGATCATTGGCAGCAGCATGCTCGCAGAGGCCCTGCAACAGTGGGGATGGCGTGGCGGCGATGCCATGGACGAAGACGTGGTCGCCTGAACATGTTTTTATATATATTTTCCCCCAAAACTCGACTCAGAAAAGCCTACCCGACTTGACGCAACCAAAAGCATCCTTCAAGCTAGCAATGACCGGCTTCTTGCCATGAATCGGAAAAGCAACTTCGCTCGAGCCTTCATTCACGAGCTTCCGGAGGGCGCGCAAAGACGTCGAGAAGGAACGGGTCTGGGCTGCTGATCGGTTCATGGCGGACGGCGACAACGGGCGTCAAGAGTGAATCTAAAAATAGATTTACGTTTAAAAGGGCTCATGAAAAACGATGGTCGTCAATGCAATGCACGCGAAAAACAAACACGCGCTCGCTGTCGGTCTGGAATAGCTCTGGACCTATGGACCCCATGTTAGCTTGACTTGGCTTCATCTTGGGCAGCGCAGTTGGACGTTATAACATCATTAGAGCGGACTGAGGGTGCCATAAAAGGGCAGAACGCATGGGTGGGCGGAGGAGGTTTGGCTTGGAAAAAGTGCCGCTGGCATCATGGGGTTTTTATAATTAGGGATCCGCGAACTTTGCTTTTCAAAAAACGCCTATAAAAAGTTTGAAAAATCATCTTAAAAGTCGTATTTGCGCCAAATCTGGAAAGAACAGAACAGGAATTTGCCCTTTTAGGACCCAATCGGCAATAATTTCACGCCAAAAGTCAAAAAAACGGGCAAAAATCAAAATTACGTGCAAAAAATCACGTCTATGCAAAAAACAGCGGACTGATTTACGTCCCATCAAAACACACAATGCCAAACTGCGCCCTTTTCAAACAGCCGCATTTTGTCTCTTTGATGGTTCCTCTTTTTGCGGCTCGAAAACACGCGAATCGAGCATTGACCCATCAGCAAACCCCACTAATCACATTCCGAATCACCTGCTCTGTGTCGCGAGTAGCTAGCAAAACGGAAACGCCACGTGCTCCGTGGAATAAAAAACGATTGACGGATGCATCGCCGAGGACGACGACGACGACGACAGGCACATTGCACAACGACCGCGGCCGTGGGCTGCCGACGGGGATAGTCTGTGGCAACACTTGTCACGCCTTCGACCTCGCCTGCGTCGAGCATTGCGTTTTAGATGGCTTGGCTTGCCAGCAACCAGCAACAGAGAACAATCAGAATCAATCGACGGATCGGTCGCGTCGCTGCAATGAACTCTGCTCACGTGGACCTGCCGGAGAGGGTACTTCGGTGGCGGCGGCTCCGGAGAAGTTTTTTTTGTGGCCCAAACGCATGCATACGGAGGAGGGCGATCGATTTTGGCCGGAGCCAACGTTTTCCCGAAGCACGCGGGAAGAAGAAGGAAAAAGTGCACGCAAAAAATGGGGAATGTTTTGTTTGCGTGTAAAATTTGAGGGATGCAAAAAGTCGCCAAAATGTGAAGATGCGTTTGTCAATTTTGTGTGAAAGTCGATGTTACTTATGCAAATTGAAACAAAAATCGCACTACCGTATTCACCGGGGTACTGTATACTTTGTTAAAAAAGTGGAATTCTACCTATTTTAAAAACAAATTTTGCACAAAATGGGGTCAAAAAAGTTTTTTAACGCAGTAGACGGTTGAACCAGATAAAAAAAGGCACCCAACCGCCCGAATCACAGCAGACAATGCTTGTATGTAAAACTAAGTACAACCTGGGGGAAGACAGTTGAACGTTCTTTGAGCTTCAATCAACATAAAGTTGCCCTTTGTTGCGTATGTCGGGAAAAAGTGAGCCCATTGATTCGGAGATTGGCCGCAAGCACGTTGTCAGTTTGACAGTCGATATTTGTGAGTCCTGTGCCAGGGGGCAAAAGAGTAATCAACATCCATTCTTGACGGTTGAAATGAAATGAAAAACAGTTGAACGTTCCCGAAAAACAGAACCACGTTGTTATCGAGCATTGAACTATCAAACGTGATACAGAAACTAAAAACATTGTTTACTGTCATCGGATTTTCACAACTTTTTGGTGCAGTTTGCAAACCAACTTTCGAAAAAAAATTTTGTTTAAAACTTTACTCAACCGACGCTTATCTCGATAATCTTAAAAGTTTATCAGACTGTAACAAAGAATTCCTTGGTAGTGTAGAATAAAGTCGACAAAACAGCAATGATAACCGAAATTCTAGCAGTTTGTACGTCATTATCGGTGTCGTTACGGCACTCCTTGTTGCACAAATTTGTGGTACGAACAAAAATTGAATATGTAGTTATTTTGTCTTCAGATTCGGTTTTACTACAAGCATTGTAACTGTAGTTGTAAATGACAAATTACTTACTCAACAACGCACTTATTCAGCACAGCCTTCGGTCAATCGGGAATGTCGATATTATCGGGCCTCTCCAAGCACATGTTATTGACTTTTGTTTTTGTTACATTTGAGCTTTCAGTATAGACGCTTACGTTTGCTAAACGTATTCTTTTAAGATTCAATACTTTCCTGAAGTTAAGAAAAAAAACAACGTTTAACTTACAGAAGCGGCAATAACTGCATAATGAAGTCTCCTGCGTTATATTATGGGTGTAGCAAACTAGAGCGCCGGTAAGCAACATCTCCAAAAAGAAGAAGACAAGTCACTAGTTATAGGCTGGCATTGTGAAATCCGAAGTTGTATCGCTGATGATGCTCTGCCTCAGAATTTCGGTTTTTATACGGACAATGAGGAGTGTAAAGCATACTTTTTTGCTGAGATTGACACAGTCGTTTGTGTATGAATTTTTATGTTCAAATCGTTTATCAAATTGTGAATTTATAAAAATAACAAAAATGTAAAGCGTACAGAATCCGCAATAATAACAATACTGGATTGTGTGATCTAAAAATCGTCGTCGTGGCACGTTATAACGTCAGCAAGTAACACCAAACTTCTAGCAAGAATAATGCTGATTGAAATATTGATGTAGCCTTCCATCGTGGAAGTAGACAATGTTCCGGTTGATCTCTACGATTGAGTTGTGGTTTATAGGAACGATACCGGTCAGGACACAGCTGAGTGCTGTCATCATCGTTTATTATAATTTTCAGACGTTGGTATCAAAAAGGAGCAGTTTTGATATTGCTGCTTCTTATTATTGAAACTTGGTTAGCTTATAATATGAAGCTGCCCCACCCAATCCGTTTCCATATACAGGTGCCGATATTTTTTCAACAAAACGGTATGCGTGATGACGAACAGTCTGCTTGTGTTTTGTTCATTGTGATTTAAGTTTAGGTTTTGCAGCCTTTGTGCATTGCACCGATCGGATTTAACGCGGCAATGTGATAAAAAAAAACGGAGGAAAATACAAAGCCTAACATTAGCTTTCATGGTTGTCGAGAGGGGATCGCAATTACACTCAATTCGGTCATACAAGTATAAGTCAACAATCTCACGCGATTTCAATACTTTTGATCTCTGAATTGACCTTGATGACCAAAGATGATGCTAACATGAGTAATCTTTAAAAGTTGTACGGTACAAGTTCTTTCGTTTATCTATTTTTGCACGAAATACATTACGATTCAACTAAATGATGAATGAACTCCACATTATTAAAAAAACCGTCATTCACATCTGAGACACAAATATGACCCATCGGTGTTTTGCATCATTCCACTATGTCTATTGTTACAGTTTTTCTGACATGAGTTTTGCTCGGCTCTGACCGCAGTTTTTTTCAAGTATCGCCTTTGTCCGTATGCGTATCAATGAATGGATTCAGACGAGCCTAGGGTTCCAAAGCAAATAAACAGTTTTTTGCTACCATTAAAGATGAAAAGGGTCTTACTATAGTTCATTTTCGTGATGAGTCGGATGGTCAGGGTTATCGGGATCTCCATGGAAGTGCAAACAAATTAGAAATTAAGTCCCTCGTTAGCGGGTTTGACCATTGGTATGCTAACAAAGGGGTTATTCTTTCACGTTAGATTTTTGTATTGTCTTTGTATACTTAACTTTATAAGGTCAGTCATTGTGTTTTAAGGGTTGAGTAGACTGAACTCAAGGATTTCCTTACGTCAGAATTCATAGTTAGGTTTGTATTACTACGTTAAACTGTCTAAGGGCCCTTGTTAACGCGGTCACTGAAGCAGTGGACACTTGTCCTCGGCTATTGACACCCAGTTCAGAAGCTCCGCGTGGACCCAGGCTAAGTAGAGTTCAACTACTTCGGAACTGGCTCCGACGTGTCGACGATATGGTCCTTGAGTATGATCTTCAAGGCCGTGTTCACGTTCCCATGTTCAGAAGCTGCTCTGTCTTACGGGATCACCCTCAATTAGACGATCAACACCGTAAAACGCCCTCGCGAGTTTACTTCTAGGAGCTTTTCCAAACAAAGACCGAAATTACCTTTGTCGATCGACGGCTGCTACTAAAAAAGATGCTGCGCTTTTCAACCTATAAAGGGCAAAGAGCAGTGAGCGCGTCTCAATTCACAGGTTCATTTCACAGCCATCGACGGGATGGGATCAGTAGCATCAAAAGGGAGCCACGGTCAAGCCGTTTCTAGCACCCGGGTCGACATAAGCTAAGCTTAGCGCACCCCAGCTTTGGCCTGGCTGACGTGATCTTTATTCACGCAACAACAAAGAAAGGGTTCTTCGGGCCCGGTTTTGGGGGGTTGAATTTCGGCGAAATCGGTGCG